>JAKLLW010000511.1:0-31257 GCA_022814695.1 Neocatenulostroma microsporum
ACGCTTGGTGTGTTCTTGCTACGCTTCGTGGTATTCAACTTCCAGGAGTCGCCGAAGTTCTTGGTGTACCGAGGGCGGGACGAGCAGGCCGTCGAGGTGCTTCACCATATCGCCAAGGTCAACAAGCGGCCTTGTGGCGTGACCATGGCGGATTTTGATGCTCTGACAACC
This sequence comes from Neocatenulostroma microsporum, assembly GCA_022814695.1. Classification (NCBI taxonomy): domain Eukaryota; kingdom Fungi; phylum Ascomycota; class Dothideomycetes; order Mycosphaerellales; family Teratosphaeriaceae; genus Neocatenulostroma; species Neocatenulostroma microsporum. The sequence continues at coordinate 172 of JAKLLW010000511.1, forward strand.
GAGGATAACTCGATGACAAGCGCCGCCGGGCTTCTAGGAGCAGGCAAGGCACAGTTACAGACGTCGACAAAGGAGAAGATTCTCATCGAACTTTCTCGCTATAAGCTCCTCTTCAATGGCTGGCAGATGTCTCGCCTCACGGTGCTGGTATGGCTGACGTACATATGCGACTTCTGGGGTTTCACTCTCGCAGGCGAGTCTCTCCTGGCCTTTCCTTGACAGATGGGATACTGACGACCTCCTCAGGCACCTATCTGCCCGAAGTGCTTGCGTACAAAAACGGAGCGATCAACCTCTCGCTCAAGTTCACCTACCGCAGCTATATCGCCATCTATGCACCCGGCATCGTTGGCGTCATGCTGGGAGCGCTGATGTATGCTGTCCCTTTCATTGGCCGCAAGTGGGCTATGGTGGTGTCCTCTGCGCTTATGGGAGTCTCGATCTTCGTCTTCAGCGCCGTCAACAGCGAGGCCTCCAACATCGGTCTGAACGTCATGGAGTACTTCTTCCAGTCGATGTTCAATGCAATCCTTTACGGATGGACTCCAGAGGTGTTCTCGGCACCGATTCGCGGTACAGCGTGCGGCGTCGCAAGCTTCTGGGGCAGACTATTCGGCATCATTGCTCCTCTAACTGCGCAACACCTCTTGCCTGCCACAGGCGGCACCGCGGGCGATTTCGAGAACGTTCTGTATCTGGCAGGAGGAATTACCTTGGGCTGCGTGATCACGGTGTCGTTGATGCCCAATAAAGCGCTGGGAAAGGAGAGCATGTAGCTTGGCTCTGATGCATTCGAGTTTGGAGGCGATCGCACGTGGTGCATGTCTACCTCATAGCATACTCCATCAATGATCACCTAACGTTCCGGACACAGTGCATACGAGCCATGAGACTTCCAGGCTTCGAAGTTAGGCCGTCGTTAGAGTCTGATGGAATGGCGCTTTACTATGGCGAACTCCAACGAGCCCCAAGTTACCTTATCCTGGTGCCGTCTCGACTGAACCACTCGCTAGCGATATCCGCTCACCAGACAGCCACGACTTCCCGACACAAACAACTGTTCCAGAACCGCCTGGGCATCGAAACATCATCCTTGTCGCCACGTTAACCGACCTGAGCTTCCCCATGTCTCAGCGGTCTGCGCCAACACCCGGACCCACTTCATTGGTGGAACGATTCGTGCTCGCATCACTCGCCCCAGTTACTCCTCACTTTCCAACGTGCGGCCCTGTTTTACCTCCTATTGTTCATGTGGGCAAGGCTGGGGCACAGCACTGGGCTGCATCTGAGTCGACCAGATACAAAGTGCTCTGTTGCCGAGCCCTGTTTCCAGCTTCGAACGTGCGTTGGCCCCATGCACGCCAAGTCATTCGAGAGATGTCGCGTGGAGAGCGGTCCTGCGGGTGGTAGATTGCTCCATGAGGTGTGCAGCGGAGAAAGATGACAGTCGCGAATAAAGAGATGAAGCTGCCCTACCTCAGCTCGAGCTGGCTGGTCTGCTTGCCCATGTAGGTGACTGCTCTCCGTTTTGCACATCCGCACGAACGCTTCACCACCTCTCGCTGGACGAGCTCGCTCTCGTGTGTCCATACCAGACTTTCATCGCTGCTCTATCATTTACCTGCTGGAGAAGAATCGCTCACTGGCAGCTGGCCTCTCAGCATGGCTCGCTTTTCGATGTCGCCAAACCGGGCGTACAACTGGTACATCTCACTCGTGGCCGCGAGTTGCATGGTTCTATACGGGTGCGCAGACTCACAGCAAAGATACAGCCACCCTGATACCTCTCTGATCACACCACAGATATGATGCGTCCGTCTACAACGCCGTACAGGGTTCAGACAACTGGGTCGCGTACTTCAACGACCCCAGCGACGAGATTATAGGTGCTGTCAACACTGCATACACAGTCGGTGCCATCGTGTCAGGCTTCTTCTTCGGCGGACCTGTGGCAGACTACTTCGGACGCAGAGTCGGTATGGCATCCGGCGCTGTCTTCGTCATCGTCGCAACTTTCATGCAGACCTTCTCTCCCCGCGGGAACATAGGGTGCTTCATTGCAGGCCGTATCTTTGTCGGCATTGGTCAAGGTCTGGCCCTCACCGCTGGCAGCATTTACATCGGCGAAATGGCTCCTTACGAGATCCGTGGCACGATCATGTCCTTCTGGCAGATGTTCTACTCCGTGGGTTCATTCATCGCCTACTGGATCAATTATGCCTGCACAAAGAATGTGGAAGGCCTTGGAGAGTGGGACTGGAAGATGGTGGTCATATTTCAGCTACTGATGCCCGCCCTGATCGTCGCCCAGGTCTTCTTCATGCCGGAGTCCTGCCGCTGGTATGTCAAGCACGACAAGATCGATAGCGCTCGGCAATCGCTCGCTCGGGTCCGCGACACCGAGCAGGATGTCGAGGACAAGCTTCTCACGATCAGGGAGGCGATTGAGTTCGAGAAAGAGGCTATCTCGTCATCATACAGTGCATTGTGGAAGGATCGATCTGTGCGCAAGCGCCTGATGCTCGCCTTCGTCCTCAACGCAGGGCAACAGATCACGGGCCAAGGCAGTCTTAACAGCTACAGTACCATCATCTACAAGAAGGTGTTCAAGCAGTCATCCCAGATTGCCCTCATCAATGCACTCAACGCCACCTTTGGCATCATATTTACCGCGAATGCGACGTGGACGGTTGATCGCTTTGGTCGCAAATTCCTGCGTAAGTCAAGATATTCCATGGGGACTTGTTTGCGAACATCATACTGACGAGCCATGCAGTCATCATCGGCGGCGTAGGCATGGGCATTTGCATGATCATCGTGGCGGCAGTCGAGACCGAAACGCCCAACCTTGCTGACGGATCTAAATCGCACTCCGTCGGCATCTCAATCGTCTTCTTGCTCTTCCTTTTCATCTTCTTTTACAAGCCATCATGGGGCGCAACCATTTGGATCTGGACATCCGAGGTCTTCTCCATGAATGTGCGTGCCCAAGCAGTCGGCATGGCCTCCCAAACGCAGAACGTGGCTAACGCCATTGTCAACCAATTCTTCCCGACCTTCTTGAATGTAAGTGAAGGCACTCAAGAGCTTTTCGAATGACAACATGCTGACGAACACCGCAGAACTGCGGCTTCTATGCCTTCTACATGTTTGCGGGCATCAACTTCTTGCTAGCGCTGTTCGTGTACTTCTTCATACCCGAGACGAGAAAGACAACCCTGGAAGAGATGGACATCAAATTCGGCGGCCAAAACCATGTGGAGAAGGGTGGTGATCTGCTTGGTGTTGAGGACGCTCATCACGCAGACCTCGACCAGCACTTACGGGACCTCTCCACGAAGCAACCTCATGCGGAGCAAAGGGAGGTCAACCATTGAAGCTGGGAGAACCGCTTTGGTTGAGGTGTGGCTGGAGGTTATGCTATCGTTGGGAGCGGAGTTTCTTGTAGTGCAAAATACCCAAGACCTTTAATGATTGCATGCGTGAGGCAATGTTGTGGCGAAGACCGGAAACTTGATCAATCGTTGGTTCCGCATGTGTACAGTAAAAGCGTGGAGGAGACATACGTAGTCAAGGGCGCGGCCGTGACAGTAATCTTTTCCGTATCGTTGCCGCCGCAGAACGGACCCAGCGGCAGGCCTGGAGGATTCGCCTGGCGCCGACAAACCCAAGACCAGCCGAGAGGGAGACGTGAGAGCTGTGAAAGCATCGTCGCTGCTTCATACACGATACTCAAGCAAAGCTATTCATTAAGCTGTGGTGCATCAAAGCACCGAAAGCAGCAACAACAACAACCAATACTAACCCAAGCAGATGCCAGCAGCACAAATACAAAGATCCAAACGCCATGCTCATCAATCGTGATACCCGTCAGTCATGCCTCGTAACTCATCCACCAAGAATCTCCGTCCGTCCACGGTTCCCATAAGTCAACAGCTTCCTTCCCCCTCGTCGCCTCGAAATCCAACCTTGCATCTTGAGAGACAGGTCACGCAGCTCAGAACTGGATGTTCAGCATGTCACCGCCGTTGCGGAACTGCCGAGTCTTCTTGCGGCCGCGCATGCTGCCCACGTCGGCCATCTGGCTGCCAGTGGGACGGCCGCCGTCAGTGCCATCGTAACCGCCATCGACAGGAGTCGGAGCGGTCTCGACGACTTCCGGTGCAGTGGTAACGACCTCCTCTTGCTAAGCAGGTGGGCCTGCGGCTTCAGCACGCGAGGTAACGACCTGATTGACCTCCGGAGCGGCATCCTCGGCGAATGTGACACGGCTGCGGCCCTCTTCGGCCTGGCGACGCAGAGTACTACGGCCGTCGGTTGGGTCGGCAGAAGACGTGGTGGTCTCGACCGTCTGGACGACCTCGCCGGTCTGAGGGTCGATGGGGTTCTGATAGTTGTTCATGCGTCGTTCTGCTTGCTTGCGGCGGTTTGCGTTTAGGAACTTCGGAAGGCAGAAGCAGCAGGAGAGCACAGTGGCCAGTGTCGAGAGCAACGCTGTCCCAGCAATCATCCACGGCAACGGTTTATCTGCAAGCTGTCAGCGACTTCTCGTTGGTGAACTGCCAGGGAAATTATGGAATACATACTCCAGTCGAATGGATCGTCAGAGCAGTAAAACCAATTGCAAGTGATGACCTCGTGGTGGCACCAAGCACAGCACGTAGTCGAGTTCCAGCACTTCGGTGCGCGCTCAGCTTGGTAGTCACCAGTCTTTGGCACCCACGACGGCGTCTCGATTGCCATAGTGGGTGAGGGGTTGCCGTGGTGGTCAGTCGTCGTCGTAACTGTGTACGGATAGAAGACGCCATAGCCGTCCTCGCTGGTACCCCAGTGCGGATAATCGATGGAAGTGCGTTGCGTGAACCACTCGTTCTGGTCGTTTACTGGAATTGGACAGCCGCTGTGGTAGACAAGAGCTCGGAAGGCGGTCGTGATGTTGAACGGCTCCTGGTACTTTAGCATGCATTTGTCGACTTTGCACTGTGTTTTGTTGTGCTGTGGGCCATCAAGACAGGCTTTCGGGGTCGGTGTATTGGTGGGCAAGACGAACAGGCTGTTCGCGCTGGTGATCGTCTGAGGAGCAGATGTGTTGGTGGGACCGACAGCGACGAGGGATTCATCTGCAATGTAAGTCGCGACGGGTTCGGGGCCGGTTCCTGGAGCATCGATATCACACCCTCCCGGATGCAGTTGATGGTAAATGGCGTACTGCAGGGCCATATCCCAAGTCAGATTGCCTTGGGATTGCTGTAAACCCATAGCCAGCGCAGAGATCGTCGGCCAGTCAAACATCGGCTCGTACTTCGCGCTGAGCTCGTCTTTTGACATGTTACGGAGATCTCCCAGGGCATCTGGTGTCTTGCTCAACTCGAGATACGTGCTGAGCGTACCCGCAAGACGAGCCCTTTCGACGGCCAGGGGGTCCACTGGGTAGACTGCGGCGGTCGGAGCAAGCTCGAAAGGAGGAAGCTTGAAAACAGTGCCGCCAATGGTCGTGGTTTGGTTGGGGGAGTTCACGATGATGGGTTGGCCTCCCGCATCGAAGACTACTGGCGCATATTCCGAGGGGCCCCGCTGTGTTGCACAGGCTGGCATGGTCTGGGGTGGGAGGTTCGTCACGGTCGTCGTGATTGTCATGTCGATATACTGGATCTCAGTCACCGTTTGAGGAACGATTCCAGCCACGCTCGTTGCGTGACTGCGAGTACGATGGATGTTTGACCGTAGACCGGGTGCGTGCGTAGACGTGTGCGTAGAAGCAAGCAAAGTCTCTGTAACCGTATGGGTAGGAGCTGGCGGGGAGTAGGTCGATTTGGTAGCTTCCAGATCGGGCGCTGAGACGTGTTCAGTGGTTACGGCGCCGTTATCAGGTCCGGTGACGTACTCCGGCTCGCCGTCGTGCGTAGTGAGATGCACTGCAATTGTATCGCCATTCGTGACGATGGTAACCGGTCCGTCGCTGAGCGTGTCCCCGCTGCTTTCTGTGACGGTGACAGTGGCACCGCCAAGGGCGGAGACCGTCTTCGTGTGCGTCGAGACGGTGCCTCCCGTGACCGTGTGCGTGTGGTCGGCCTCGGTAGTCGTCTCCGGGTTGAGAGTGCTCGAACTGGTTGAACCGTCGACCAGAGTCGCGACCACGCTCTCGTCGTACGCCCCAATCCTCTCGGCAGCTGTCTCGATCTCCGCGACATAATTCTGGAGCCCCGAGACTCGACGCTTCTCGATCTCGGTATTGAGGTACGTATGAGTATGAGTAGACCCGAGCTCCACATTGCCGATCCAGGTGGACACCTCCGTCACGGTAGTAGTAGGTAAGACCCACACACCGGAGTTGATCATTGCCGGAGTAGGGAGGTACACGTCGGTAAGGGTGAATCCATCTCCGCAGATATCTGTGCCGACCATTACTCCGGTGAAGTCCGACGAGGCATCTTCGGACAATATTTCGCGCTTCGGGATGCGTGTATGAACATCCGTGAAAGTCGTGTGTGCATTGACGTATACATCCGAGACGATGTAGGCCGGAGTGGGTAGGACAGCCTGCAAGACGGTGAACGGGTGGCCGTCGGCCCCTGTGGTGGTGATCACACTGTAACTGTCCTGTTGCACATGGCTGGGGTCGATGCCGCGAGGCCCAAGAGGAGTCGACAGGGCGTCATTGCCAACGAGCTGCGAGAGCGGCAGTCAATACATGGCTCTGGACCCAGTCATGGAGGGATACGTACCTCGCGTCCTGCCAGGTCCTGCACGTCGCTGGGGTAGACCTCTTCCGAGACAGCGTAATCGAGAGTAGTGTACGCAGGGCTCTCAGGCGGCAGAATAGTGGCGACAACAGAGGCGGTCACCGTAGTAGTGGGGTTGTCGAGTGCCTACAAGAGGGATACGCAGTCAGCGCATGGTCTCGAAAACAAGCGAGCATGTATACGTACGGACTTGAGCTTGGACTTGGGGCAGCGAATCGGGTGCCAAATCCAGTCCAAATCGTTACATTCATCGTCCTCATCGTCGGAGTCGGAGTCGGAATCATCGTCAGAATCATCGCGGCGCTGGAGATGACGGACTTCATCCAGCTTATCCTCAGCTTCGTCCTTGAGTTCCGAGAGCTCATCCACGATCTCGTCGATGATACCACGAGGGGCGATTTCCGAGGCACCAGCAGCCTTCAGGTAGTCGGAGATGAGCTTCGAGGCCTTCGCAGGACGGGCAGGGAAGACTGGTGGGGCGGGTGGCATAGCTCGAGGGGTGACGGCAGCGCTGTGGTCTTCCTGGTCATTGCGGCCGACAAGCTTGGCCGTCTCCTGAGGATCGTAGGGCAGAATAGGTCGAAGACTGGTGGGAACGCCGTAGTCTTCCTGTCCCAGGATCAGTCTTGCGAGCCCGAATGGGATAAAGAGCGTCAGGGCCCTCATGGTTGCGATCAGTGGAGGTCGTGTGGTGTCGAAGTGTTTGAGATCAGTGTTCAAGTGTTTCAGAAAGGCAGTGGGGACAATGAGAGCACAGAAAGGTGAAACGTGTGCTTGCGGTGCGATGTTGTTGAGGAGAAGAGAGGGAGCAAGTGGAAAGACGAGATATTCGCTAGCTTGTAAACACGCACCGGGATGCAGTCGCGGCCAGACGGGGTCATTGCTGCCATTGTCAGGCGTGTTGTGCAGGCGTGAAGGCCTCATCCGGGAAAGAGGGAGGGTGGTTCCTGGAAAGTGCAAAGCTCGTGGATAATGGACGTTGCCGCCATCCCCAGAAACCATGGCAGCTTGATGCTCCATTATGCCGAAGAGGCTACGGGAAAGTATCAATGCCTCGCCGTGGTGTGTATCTATCTCAAGCTGTGCGAACGTGTTGGCATTCCAATGTAGGTCTCCATTAACCGTAGCAAGAAGTCTTGCGAGCTGGTACCGTAAGCGGCAACACACTCCACCCCCAGCTTTAGGTGGGAAGGTACTGCACGGCAAGCACGTGGTACGCAGCTGCCTCCGTGTAGGACTTCGAGATACTGATCTAGCGCTTGCCGATGGGAGATGAGATGCATCTTCATCGGAACAAGCGAGGCTAAACAGTCATATCCGAGTAGAAATGCGCCGCGGAGCAATCGCGGTGATATGGGGTGGCTGCTGCCATGCATTTTAGTTGCAAGCACGATGTTCTCTTCTCACAAGGAGCTCATAGTGGTGCTTCCCCTGTCGAAGTCGCCAGCGTACCGATCTGGCGTATTCCGATGTGAGATGAGATGCATCACGGAAGCACGAGCTGCAGCTGCCTTCCAAGTGAACCGCTCAAGTACGGCCTTGGCCCTTGCTGAGATGAGATGCATCTCAACTCACATCGGAATATGCCAGATCGATACGCTGGCGACTTCGACAGGCCCTTTATCGCCATGAGCGAAGCCGGGCAATTGTGCTTGGCTAATAAAAGGCCTGTCGCTGTCTGATGAGGGCGCCATGGCGTGGTCGGGACACGTGGATGTTCATCTGGAAGGAGGGAAGGAGCTTGCCAGTAAGCGCACTCTGTGCAACTGCCTATCTGTGATACGCCGTGGTACCAATATGGGGCTTGCCGATATGAAATGAGATGCATCTTGATGCAGCAGTGGTGATAAAGATGGAAGGACGAACGAAGGAAGTCGTGACACACAAGCGTCGCAGCCTGAGGCCACCAAAATCCTATCAGCATTCACATGACAAGCTCGACTACGGTATCTACCGGCGCATGCTTACTCACTGAAGCATAGCGATATGACACGCCAATTATGAATGAAACGATAGAAGTATGTTCAACCACACACTATTGTAGCATGAAATTCCTCTAAATAAACATTACATAACTACCTCTCCGCCCTCTCCATCCCACTAGCATCCAAATACCTGTCATCGCTCGATTCCGTCTCGGCCTCCGACTTAGATCTCCTCTTCTCAATGTCCTCCCGCAACTCCTGAGGGTTCGGCACTCCCATCTCCTCGTCGAGTTCCGCCTCCTCTTCTTCACTACTGCTGTACTGACTCCTTGGTCTCTCGGCTGGAGCCTCGTCGTTCTTCTCGTCTTCTGGCTTCTTCTCAGGCGTGGGAGCGAATTTGGACTTCTTTCGGATGCCTTCGCCGTACTTGTAGAAGATGAAGGGAATAGGTGCCAAAAGGCAGGCTACACCGCCGATGAGGGAGCCTCCTCCGCCGACGCCCAGACTTTCGAACATGTACTCTGTGAACAACGGTGCTGCAGCGCCGCAAGCACTTCTCGCAACCGTGTTGGCTGCTAGCGCGCTGGCTGCGAACATCAGGTAGGAGTCGGTCAGGTAGTTGAGGTAGGCGACGAAGATGAGCAAGATAGAGGTCGAAAGGAAGACTCCAGCAAGCGTGGGGACGATCCAGTGCACGTAGTTGTACTGCGCGGACCAGGCAAACCAGAACATAGTCGCTGGGAAGAGAATACCGCCAATCATCGCCACAGGCAAACGATCCTCCGGCTTCCGCGTCTCTCCAGCCAGGATCTTCTTCTTGTTCTGCGCTGAGTCGTAGAATACGTATGCGCCGCCGATACATGCTCCAACGACTGTGCCGATCAGCGGTAGCTCGCCTACACCTGCGTTCCAGCCTCGCTTTTGCTGAAAGACGATTGGGTAGATGGTGAACAGCATGTAGAGGAGCATGTACACCACTGAGAGATAGATAGCCACTAGGAAGGAGATCGGGTCAAATAGCAGGATCCACGGCCTCGTGAGGGCGACTTTGAAGATGCCGCCCAATGTGCGATCGGTGCGCTCGACGGGTGCTTGGATGTTCTCGTATCCTGGTACTTTCGCGCGGCGGATCCGGCGTGCTTTATTGAGAAGCACTTGGCTAGGCAGCGTCTCCGGGAGGGTAAACATGATGATCATGGTGAATGCTGCAAGCCAAAGCAAGACGTAGAAGTTCCACCTCCAATTCTCCTTCAGCTCAAGGAAGCCCGAAATGACGGGACCTAGAGCCGGTCCAATGAAGGTCATCATGGAGAAGAGCGCCATGGCATTGCCTCGTTCCACCGGGCCCCAGATATCTGCCAGTACGCCAGGCGCATTGCTAAGTGCAGCGCTTGCGAATGTGCCCGTCAAAAAGCGCCCAACGAGCAGTCCGCCGAAGTTAGGCGTAAACGCGCAGAGGAAGTTGAAGGCGAAATATCCCACGAAGGTGAAGTAGAATATCCATCTGCGTCCAAAGAACTCGCTCAAAGGCGCCCAGAATAGCGGTCCAAAACAGTATCCCAGCAAGAACAGCGTGATGACCAGCCCAGCAGCTTCTCTGCTCACATGCAGCTCTTCACTTATGCTTCCCAAGCATCCTGAGGGCGAGGAAGAGGCGAACGTAGCGTTAACGACGAGGAAGACGGCAATGAAGGTGACAAACCATCGCCGGGTCATGGACCAATTCTTGGGGTTCTCGATATCGTTGGGTGCGAAGTCGAGGCAGCCATCTTTGTTGAGGTGGAAGGGCACTTGGTCTTTGATGTTTCGAGATCGGTATGGTTTGGCGACGGGTCGTGAGAGGATGCGTTCGAGTGCGTCCATGCTGTGGTTGTGGCCGACTGTGCGGCAAGGCTGTCGTGCTGTTCAATCCGCGTTGAAGGGTCGTGAAAAGAAATGATGGACTGAGAGAACAGAGAAGATGTTTGTTTGCCTTACCGCAAGAGTCTGTCACCCGAAACTGCGCTCTCGTACGTAGAATATTCGTTTGCGCCTCCTATGGCCGGTTACTCGGCATCGTGATTGTTCGTGAAGCCGAAAAAAGCCCTAACACCGAGTATCCGAAAAGCTTCTTTTCGATGGATATGACTCGCGGCATATCAGCTTTCGCGTTTGTTGCTGTCTCTCACCCACGCCAGGAGACTCTCAAGAGATGAGTTCGCTCTGTGAGGCTTGCCGTCGCTTTCCAGTCGTCGGTCGATCGATACTGCATTTAAGGGATGTTGACAGCGGCGACATCGTTGCCAACTTGTCGAATGGCAATATACATCCTCGTCCGGCGCAGTATCCGCTGCGGTGATGGTTCCGCTCTTCAGTCTTCGTGATTCATCAGCAACGAGTGCCTGCTGTCGTGAAGTCCAGGACCACAGTGAGAAGAGCAAGAGCAAGAGTAGAAGCAGGCAGGAGCCTTCGGATGGTGATAGCGGCCTGGACTTGTTCTCCATGTGTTGCGCCATCGCGTGTCAATCCACGTGGCGGGCATGTTCCGATTCCGATTCCGATTCCGGTTGAGACCTTGGCATCAGCTGTGGAATTGACATGTGACATCCGACGAGCAGAATCGCATCGCAGAAAAGACAAGTGTAGAATGGAGGGCGCAATCGCGTTATATACCTCGCGAGACTGACCGAAGATGCTGACCGACCTAGGACCTACCAAGATAGGCTCGCGTTTGCCTACCCCTGCAATTCCGTCAGCCTATCTCACGATACTCGCTGGCCGGCGTCCGTTGCGGCATAGGCAATCAGGACTGATATACAAATAGTAGTGATAGCGATAGCGATAGCGATTATGCGACCACTCACCGGGACTGTGGGTGGCGATGCGGCTCATATGTCTCCTCGCCCTATCAGGCTTGCAAGTCCCATACCGACCTCCCGGAGCTACTGAGGCTCAACTACCATGGCCAGCGATATCGAGAGCGCATGAACATGGAAGCTAGATATCTTGCCGGGAACTGTCAGTATGCAACAGGACGACAATGACATTACTGCGACGTCGTGCACTTTCATATGTGGGCACACCGCACCACCACGACACCAAACGCATGTTGGAAGACAATGCTCGGTCATGAGATCCCATTCATTACACAAATCAAGAGCGCCATGCTAAGTACAAGCTGAACACTTGAGCTCCTCCGCCATCCGTCGGGCACAGCAGGTTCAGTACCTCTAGCCGCAATGTTTTCCGAATCCCTAGATCATTACCAAGGTCGCAGAGAGAAGTTTGGAGCCGTGGATCACTGAGCAGAGGGCTCAGCCTTCTTCGGAGTGGGCCCGCTTGGACGAGGCTTCGTCGGAGGCTTTGGCTTGGGTGCCATGAGTGTCAAGAGCGGCAGTTCATCGATTAAAGGCTCAGCAATGAAGCTTGCTTTCTTCGGAGTCGGGCCGCTCGGGCGCGGTCTGGTCGGCGGTTTGTGCTTTGGTACCATGGTCGTCGAGCTGGGTGTAGAGTCGAACGAATTCTGTGTCGGAAGTTCCGACCTCTTCGGTGTAGGTCCATTGGCCCGTGGCTTCTTGTATGATCCTGGCTTCGGGGCCATTGCGGGCGTTCGTACGATGTGGGTGGAATGGAGCTAGAGGTGTTCTTGGTAGCGACTGTTGTTGTCGGTGTGGACGTAGGTTTGACGCTGATCGCTTTGATGCTCTCGATTTGTCTCTCGGTACTTGGAGTTGTGGGAGGTGTTGCTGAGAAGAGGAGAAGGAGAAGGAGCAGCAAGAGCAGAAAGCGCAAATTACTTATGCGTCTGCGTGGTGGCGATATAGGATGGGCTTTCCACGCTTCACTGCGCTGCGTCGACTTCACTCACTGGAACATCGGAAGACTAGCGAAGCTGCGCAGGGCAAATTTGACATCTGAGAGAGATCGGCCTATGTGGCGGATGATTGTACACGACTTTCCAGGAACTATGGCCTTCACTGTTGAGAGGCTGCGAGTGCCTCAGATGTGCTGCTGGTAATGATCGGCACGGAGTGGACCCCGAGCAGACAATACGTAGCGGTAACGCAATGCGGCGAGAGAGAAACGCGGCGGAGATCATGTTGCTGCGGGCTCAAAAACCTACTTACATGCAGTGGCCTTCGGACCCGCAGTGGTATCAGTGGGAGCGTTGGCCATGGCGATGGTCGATGTTCCGGCCCTCCTGGAGCAGGTAACGACATCACCTGGGATTGTCATATTTTGCCAACACTCGCAACTTACGACGCTCAAAATGCTTCAAATCTGCCTATCATCCTCAACTATATACTAGTACACTCGCCAACCACCACACCACACGCCTTCCGGGATCCAAATCAACTCGCTTCTCAACAGTACGCCACCCATCAGCCGCCGTCCCACTTCTGTCATTGTTGTCATCGCCGGACAGTTAGACTTTCCGGTGGCTAGCGAACATCAGCTCTGTTCGAGAAGACCTGCAAGTTGAGGCTCGACTTACGAGTACCCATCACCGCCGAGACAACTTCCGGACCGTACAGACATTCTCTCGCCCATCATGCCAGCCTTCTATTCTCCTGGTCTCGATGTACTCGTAGTCCCAGTCTGTCAAGCGAGAGCTGCGCGAACTCCTCTTCTTCGGCGGCGGCGGTGGAGGAGGCGGTGCGACATAGCGCCTTGTCTCCCTTGAAGAAGTCTTTACTGTCTCGCGCTTCTTGAGGATGCCTTTAGTGGGTTCCGCCATACGGTGATCTGGAGGGGAGAAATGGACGGTCTTCTTCTTGCCACCCATGGTCTCGGAGGGGTAGCGGTCGTGAGTCTGCTTAAGCTTTGCTGATCTTGTCGTACAGAGAGGGGTGTTGGTGCGAGGGCGTGCCTTGGTTGCGGTGCGTGGTTGTGGAACAGTAAGCGTTGATGATTTGGTAAGATTTGATCGATGCGTAGGGTGAGTGGGTGCGTGTCGATATGAAACAGGGAGACATCTGCGACGAGGCACAGAAGGTTGATAGAAATAGGTCTCTAGGTCGGCTGCCATGCTGTAGTGAACGGCCTCATAGGGCGTGTCATTGTAATGTCTGGTGACATTGGACAGTCTACTGGCGGTCACTACGACGTGGAGTTTGTGATATCAGGAAGCCATATGGGCAGGCGCACACCGGCTATCGTGCCAGAGTTCGGCAAGTACTTCGGCGAACCGAAAGGCATCGTGGTGCCGCCTGCCTTCACTGTCATACTGTTCGGGTCGTGGTAGGTAAGAAGCAGAAAGCTCTTGGCAGCAGTGACTGCAAGGCTGTCTCAGACCACCAACACGCTGACTCATAGCATCTCCGTGACCACGCAGCAGAGCTACGCCTGCGTGTGGTTTGCCAGACCCCAGAAGACACACGCACTGCACGCGGAGATGTCTAGAGCGCAAGACCTTGCTGAATCTTGACCTGTGAGTGTCGCCTGCGCCAGCATATCGTCTACCCAGCTTTTGAGCACTGACTTAAAGTTACGGAGACGTTCATGGTCTGCAAGACAGAGGACAAGAAACAATCACGCATCAAGGCCTTTGCCGCCGTTTTCCAGACCGAATGTCTAATCTCTACGCTGCGCACAATGCTAGCCCATGTTTGAGGTCCGCAAATGGCGAGCGCGTGAAGCGCACGGGTCTGGTCTCCCTATGCTCGTGGTCGGCCAGCACAACTCGGCAGGCTGTGAGATGCCATGCCTAGCATGATCCGGGTCTGACAATATGCCACCTGGCCCTTTTGCCAACGCAGTGCGCGGTGACTGGCACCGAGCGTTGGCATCTGGGACACCAAAGCGATGCGTCATTCATCGTGGTGACGCTAGGTTTAGCAGTTACTACCTCAAGGACTTGTTTCAGTTACTGAGGGTCTTGTACAGCAGAATATAGACCATTTGCACCATACGGCCAGCGATTGTCCGCACTCAAACAACGATCTCATATTTGCTACTATCATCCACTGTACCAAACATATCCAGCCGTCCAAACACTTTGGGATCACATACTACAAAATGGGAGGCATCGCAGCAACTCGAAAGCGGAAAGCCGATGGTACAGCCTCTTACCGCGCTACGGCCACAACGAGCGGCGGGCATGTTCCTCCGGATCATAGAAGTGCTACACCCGGGAAGTCCTCGCTAAAGGCCTCAAGTAAACCAACAAAGGTGGAAAGCTCCAAGCCAAGACCTCCGACTACCAGGCAGCTGAAGCGCTCAAGTTCGATGGACTCTATGGACTCAATGAAAGCGCAGCCGCCTAGCTCCAACAGACAGCCTGCGTCCAAGGCTCGTGAGCCGCAGGGGCAGAGGCAGCCTCAGCAACGCAGAGCATCAGACCCACCGAAACGCTCCTCTGAGCGGCCAAGGAGCTCTACCAAGCCGGCCCACTCGAGCATCAGGCGGTTGAGAGGCGAAGACATCACAGCTACAAGAGAGTCCAGGCACCGCACGAAGCCTCAGCATGAAGCGTCATCAAGCGGTGAACAGCTAAAGAACGGCAATCGATCAACATCCGGTCCAAGCATGCGCGAGCTTGGCCGAACGTTGCAGAATGGTGAGTGGTACGCTGACATGGAGAACACGCAGAGACTGACAGCTTATAGTGCCGGGTGGTATGCCTGCTCCACCGATTGTGCCCGCTATACCCCGTATATCGGGGATGCAGTCACTGAGGCTGTGAGAGCAACGATGTACGGCTTACCTCCAGTACCTTATTTGGAAGGCGGCGTTGGCTTGGGAATATGACAAGAGATCATCAGTGTACGACGGAACGATAAGAGGTCACGATGGTGTTGCTTGAGTGCTTTCAACGAAGTGACGACAGTCATAGTATGTACGGATTCAGGTCTTAGAAGACATTTGCCTTCCACACAGTCGCCCCCGCACCTACATGCTCGTGGCTCAAGGACTACACTAGGCCCCTGGCCATCCCTTGGTCAGCAAGGCCCATGTAGCATTGTCGGCGAAGATGCTCAATGGCGTGAAAACATGCAGAGTCTCTGCTCGGCAAGTGACTGGAAAGTATGGTTCGCTTTGTAACAGTGATTGTCTATCTCAGGCCAGATACGCACTGATCAATAGCATGTCCATCTCCGCAACAGACTCGATGTCGGTGACTAAAAAGAATATCTGGAAAGTATGCTCCTCTGGCGTTCAGCCAATATCGAGCCGCACATAGCATGATCTCCAAGATCAGAGCAAAGCTCAATCCCTACACGCCCAACGCCATCTGTGGTAGCTTGCCGAAGGTCCATCCACGGAACATAAGGGTCGATGCCGATCGTCGAACGTCCACATCTAGGACGTAAATAGGTCGTAAGACCTGTCATGAGTCGTATGCACCGTGGATCAGGATGCTACTTTCAACGTCCCGTGCCCTTGATGCACACTGTATTTTGTCAGTACTTGCATGCTTGTAACAACCTAGAATAATGTCACTACTTACGGCCCTGCATAGCCTTCAACAACTCGACGGCATCGGTCTTGCCGCTCCTCCCGGTACCTGAGTGATCTTTGTATCCGGTCCTCTCGTACTGCACTTTGCGCCCGTTGACTGTGAGCTTTTCGTACGCAAAGTCGACATGCCTGGAAGTGGAGGGACGGCTCTTGGTCTCAGAGCGTCGGGCCAGAGGCGCTGCTGGCTTGCGTACCGGTTCAGACTTCTTTGGCTGCTGAGGTCTGGAAGGCGAAACTTTTGACGTTGAATCTGGACGTCCAGTGTGCGGTATCATTGAGACGTTGGTGTCCTTCGTGGAGCTTCGGCGGTCTACTTGCTTCGACGACGAGGCCGCCTTTTTCGATGACGAGGCCAAGTTTTGGAAGGATGAACCTTTCTTCGAGGAGGATGGCCGAGCTTTTGACTTCTTCGGGTCTCTTGAGCTCGAGACTTTGCCGTGCTTGGCGGCGCTGGATAGGCGAGCGTACTCAGCCTTCGACATGATGACCCCGATGTCTGCCAGTGGAACAAGTGACATAGTCGTACCTATTGATGGGAGTGGCAGTCGTGCGTAGGTCTGGATTGTGGCTTGCAGGAGAGTGGCCTTGTTGCCGAAGTGGTAGTAGTGAGGTCTCTGGTGTTACCTAGCAGGCTTCGATCAGTGGAGAATGGATATTGGAGCCTTGATGTTGAAGAGAGTGGGGAATAATGCGGAAAGCGAAGAAGATACTTATGCTTTCGAAAGTGGCTCAGGTAATGTTTGCTCGAGGCCATCATGCGAGAGTGACTGGCCGCCAGGAGTCAGTATGTGATGCATACAGCGAGGTGAATTAGCAAGTTGCGTTCACTGCCACAATGCGCCCGGCTGCTATTGACCACCATTAGGGCATCCTTCATGTGGGCATCACGGATGGGGCGATGCTTTCGGTTCTGCACCGCAGCGGCTGTCAGCCGCCAAGCTGAGGGACTCAAGACATAGCAATAGGTGAGGTAGATCGGTGGGCCGCCCGTACGGATGTTGCTGCAGTATGCGAACTCTAGCATGTGAATCATAGAGTGCACGCGGTTTAGCTAACACAGTCCATTTCATGTCCCTAATAACTTACATTCTACCCCCCGCCAATGTTCCCAGTACAGTGATAGAACAGAGATGTCAACAGTCTGCCACTGCATAGCCTTGATCAACAACAAGTAAAGGTGTTTAAGGTGATCCATGTCTCTAACAACCAAGCATTCTACCATGAGCTGTGTATCTCGCATCTCAGCCAAAATTCTCGTTACTGTAACAGAGGAAGAAATGTCAGCATTCTGCCACTCTACAGCCTTGATCATTCTCAAGCAACAACACCCCTGTCAAAGCCCATCAGCTCTTCCTGGTCGCTTGCAGTGAGCAGTGTATTATCGCTTCATGTCAGTCTCTCTCCTGTGAGCATTCGTCTGCCGGCGAGAGCGACGTACACACTGAGCCTAGCGAGTCCTGCCTGTAGTGTACGTGAACTCAAAGCTCCTCTCGCCACCATTGCCGTACCTGACGTAGCTGCTGGTGCGGCGGTCTCCGCACTGCTGTCCCTCTGAAGACGTTCTGATGCGGACACCACCCTGGCGGTCCTCGACCTCCAAAACGAAGGACGAGCGCGAGCGGTCAGAGCTGTTGTCGTAGTCGCGGCGTTCGACCGGGCGAATCGAGGACGCTGTGGAAGTACCCATGGGCTCTATAGATCTATGGCGTTGAGGTGTCGAGGATGACGGCCTGGTTCCTCCGGTCTGCACCGCCATCGAACCTGTTGAGCTCTGCGTTCCCGTGGAGGTGCCACGAGGGATGTAGTTCCACGACGAGTACATCGGAAACTGTTCTTGCTCCGCGCGGGAGCTTGAGCCCTGGCCGTTGGTGTTGCGAGAGCTGGAGGTTTGTCCGTTGTTGGGTTGACCGTTGCGATCGGTGTCGCGTCGGGTTCGAGAGTTTGTCGAATGGGTACCGTCGCTAAGGTTGGTTGTGGGCACTACGTAGGGCCTAATGGCGGACCTGCCCGGTACGGCTGCCCTGTGGTTTGGAGGAGTGAACTGACCAGTCCCATCGGAGGCCATGGTATGAGCTTGACGACCGGTGTTCTTGCTTGGGTCTCCGTGTGTATGTATCTCAAGATCGCCCGTGTGTGTTGACCGGAGTCTGTACTCTGTTGATAGGTACTCTGTCGGTGGATAACCTGTTGGTAGGTAATCTGCTGGTAGGTACTCTGTTGGTAGTAGGTCCAGGCCGCTTCTTCTACTTTGCACCCCTGTTGAAGTCCTGGTGTACAAGACTTTGAACCAGCAAGGTAAAAAGGAAGAGATACTTATACCTTCCCGACCGCCTCAAGGCCATCGTATACCAATCCCCGACCATGACAGAGCCGTCACTCACGTCGTGTACTAGCCCTTGGGTGTAGCAGGCCGTATACCAACGCCCAAGCGTGAGGAAGTTGTGACAACC
The DNA here is from genome assembly GCA_022814695.1 of Neocatenulostroma microsporum. Taxonomy (NCBI): domain Eukaryota; kingdom Fungi; phylum Ascomycota; class Dothideomycetes; order Mycosphaerellales; family Teratosphaeriaceae; genus Neocatenulostroma; species Neocatenulostroma microsporum. Next base: position 18,730 of record JAKLLW010000511.1, read on the forward strand.
GTCGACGGTCGTCACACAGTGTCGCGCTCCTCTTAGCACATGTTCCTTGGCAGACTTTTTCTTCTGTTCCTCACCATGCACCCTACACCACAAACCGCACAACACAATTCGCCTAACTGCAATTCACTACCGCTCGCAAAACGGGACACCGCTACTCGCTATCGCATAGGGAGAACGAGCGCGGGTATATGGAGGAGTACTGAAGTCTGAAGTAAATCGATCGTTCCACCAAGTAGGTACCACTGCTGTATACGAGCACATCAGCATGTGATCTAAAGCGTACTACCTACGGGCCCAGGGCACGTACTAAAGAGCCTGCAGCCCAGCCGTAGGAGGCCGGGAGGTAGTTCCTCTCATACCGGCGACGAAGATCAGATCTAGAGCTTTACAATTGACCGGGACCTCGATAGCTTTGCATAGGGCTATGTAGTTTAATTAAACTATAGGCAAGGCATAGCACGTGCGAGCGAACGGTGGAGGTACGGTCTGCAGTGCATCTCTGATGCTACGTGAGGGACCCGGTCACCCGGAGGTAGATGGACACCAAGAGGGCCTCTGCCTGCTGCCATGTCCCTGTAGCTTATCGTAGGCCGGTACCCGGTCCTCAAGGGCTGTTGAACCAGTCATGTGACCCAAATGGCGCCCTTTCACATGCTAGTCTTGGCGTGGCTACTACAGTGGATAGCCTAGGGCTTCGCAGTCCCTGTGATGGCGGTCAGCGTGACCCCTTCAATATGACGCCCTCCAGTGCGACACCCGCGGCCATGCGACGTCCTTCCATGTGACGTGACACGTGGCTGCGCTACGTAGCAACACCCTTCGACTTACCAAGTACCCCCTCCCAAGCCCTCAACACAATCTTCCCCTCCACCCCTTTCTCCGGCGCCCCCTTAGTATAATTCCCCGCTACCCACTTCGCCACCTTCGCCCCCTCCGGAATACTCCACTCAACCTCCTTCCCGCAAAAATTCAGCACCGTGACAAACGCCTCTCCCTTCTCGCTCGTGCGCTTATACGCGAAAACACTACTCCCCTCAGTCTCATCCAACAGCGTGAAGTCCCCGTACACAAAGACATCTTTATGTTCTTTCCGATTCGCTAACCCGCGCTTCCAGAATTGCAGGACACTCAGGTCGTTAGGGTCGGAGGAGGAGGAGGAGGAGGGGGAGTATGTGCGTTGCGCTTCCGCGTTGACGGTCTCATAGTCCGTATTAACCATCATCCACGGCTCTGTACCCTCCGCACAGAAGCCGGAGTTAGGGCCTGAAGTCCATTGTACGGGTGTGCGGGCGTGATCTCTTGCCTTTGCTTGCAGGAGATACCTGGCTTCCGCCAACTTCTTCTCGTCATTCGGGTACAGGCTTTTGTTTTTCTGCCAGTAATTGATGCTTTCAATGTCCTTGTACTCTTTCGGCGGGACTTCAGGGCGGAGATTCCGCATCCCCAGCTCCTCGCCTTGGTATACGTAGAGGGTTCCGGAGAGTGTGGTTTGCATCAGGCAAAGCAGCTTAGAGGATAAAGCCCGGTACTCGTCGCTGTCGTCGCAGTAGCGAGAGACAGAGCGAGGGTTATCGTGGTTCTCGATGAATACTGAGTTCCACCCATCCCGCTCAATCATCATGCGCTGGTATTTCGTCACAATGTCCCGAATCTCGGAGGGCGGCCATTGATGCATCGTCATTCTAAACGAGCCAGGGACGTTATCGATATCGACTAGGTCGAAGATGAAGATCATATTCAATTCTTTCCTGTCGGCGCCGACGCCTTTGAGGATCTCCGAGGCGTCGTGGACCCAGGGCATCTCCCCCACAGTAATAGTATCATACTTACTCAGCACTTTCTCATTTATCTCTTGCAGGTATTCGTGGAGGTGCGGCCCATTAGCGAAATGCATAGATGCTAATTGGAACTTATTCTCCGGGTCCATGACGGGAGCATCTGGGTACCCAGCGACTTTGGAGATCATGTTTATGACATCCATGCGGAAACCGCTGGCTCCTCTGTCGAGCCAGAATTTTAGGACGTCGTGGACGGCGGCGCGGACTGAGGGGTTCCGCCAGTTGAGGTCTGGTTGCTCGGGGGTGAAGAGGGCGAGGTAGTATTCTTGGGTGGATTCGTCCCAGGTCCAGGCGCTGTGGGCTTCGCCTAGGATCATGGACCAGTTGTTGGGGGGTTGGCGGGTACCGTCTGAGGAGTACTTGGCTGGTTGCCAGATGTACCAGTCTCGCTTCGCTGCGTCTTTACTTGAGCGGGAATCTTTGAACCAGGCGTGTTGATCTGAGGTGTGGTTGACCACCAGATCAACCATGAGTTTCATATCCCGTTTCTTCAGCTCACGGATTAGTTCATCAACATCGTCCAAGGTTCCAAATCGGGGGTCAATGTCCTTGTAGTCGCTGATATCGTAGCCCATGTCTACTTGCGGGGACTTGAAGATCGGGGAAGACCAGACAATGTCGACGCCTAGGTGCTTGAGGTAGTCTAGTTTGGAAGTGATACCGCGGATGTCGCCCCATCCTGGTTCAGAGCCACTCCCTGTGGAAAGGAAAGAGGCAGGGTAGATCTGGTACACGACAGCTTCCTTCCACCAGGCTTGTTTGGTGTGGGATTTTGCGGTGGTCATTGTGGCGATCTTGTCCTGGAGGCGGATGGTGTAGATAGGGAGTGCGGTGAGTATGAAGGTAAGAGACAGCAGAGAGAGATAGAAAGCTGTACGAACCAAGAGCTCTCTCCATCATCACGTCAACGTCTCTCCAGGCCCGAAAAAGAGGCCGCTAGCCATTTGAGCTGTGGTGGAGTTGGGAGCTTGTTGCCCGCGGGTGTCTCTTGGACTGGCGAGCTCTGTCTTCAGACATTGTGCTCGTTCTCAACGCGCCGCGGTGCCGACTTGCAGATGAAACCGTCTGGTCTCACCCACGACGAAGATGGGGATCTTTGTGTTGCAAGAGGAGGAGGTCGTGGCCGCGACAAGGATGGCATCGTTGCAGGGATGTGGCGACTGCAAGCCGGTTGCCCTGCGTTTCGGGCCAAACACCCCGCAATTTGGCGATTAGCGCAGCTACGGTTTCGTTTCGATGCATGTGATGCGTTGTCCATTTTGTCCATCTCATTGTTCGCAGGAAGCTTTCCGCAGGAAGATACTACTGTACGATTGAACGACTTTACGAGTGTGCATTGATTTGGGCTGTGTACGTTGAGCGAGAGAACGAGGGACACTGGCATTGTTACCGAACGCAAGAAGAGAGAGAGAGAGAGAGAGGAGGAGAGCAGCGACCCTCTATCAGGCGCAACGACTGTTCACACCGCATTGGGCTACGATTCGACTCGATAGTCGCATACGAGGACCAGCCGGCCCAGGCCTAGAGATACGCCCAAAGAGACGACAATGCGACCAACCCTCCTCCCAACCGCTCTCCTCCTCGCCACCACCTCCACCGCTCTACGACTACCCGACATCGACTTCCAACCCTTCCTCGCCGCCCTCCCCCTAACCCTCCAAGACTACATCCCCGCCTCCCTCCCCAACCAAACCGCACAGGCGCAAACCACACCCGCACCAACAGACCTAAGGAAACGACAATACACAAACACGTGCCCAGCCTCCTTCATCAACTGCGCCAACCTCGGCGCCTCAAACCTCTGCTGCTCCCCCAACGCCGTCTGCTCAGCCGACTACGCTGGCCACGTAGCCTGTTGTCCCAGCGGAGCAGCCTGTTCGGGAACAATAGGTGGAGTTATCACAGCAGGAACGTTGAATTCGAATGGAGGATTTGTTGCTGGTGCGACAGCGGGGAGTAGTGATACGTTAGGGGCAGGAGGTTTAGTGACGCAGACGACGGATGCGATTAGTACGAGTGGAGGGAATGGATTGGTGTTGGCGACGACGCCGAGTACGGTGGGCAATGGGGATGGGAGTACGGCGACGGGGGCGAATGGGGGGTTTATTGTTGATGGGACGAGTACGGTTGCTACGCCTGGGGCTGCGGGGAGGAGGGCGGAGATTGTGAGTTTGACCCGTATCTGCAGAGTGGTGGTTGGGTGTGGTTTGCTGACATGTGATATAGCCAATTGTCGCACGAGCGATACTGAGGGTACTGCAGTACCTACCCATCTGACCGTTCACAGTCCAGTATTGATATTGTACAGCAAGAGCATGGGGTTTGTAGATAGACATGATAACCCACCGCTTTCCAGACCTAGCCATCCCTTTTGCCGCCCAAGACTGCTATGTCAAGGGCCAGCCAACAAGGATCGTAGCCGACTCGACACCAATATCAACTCTCCAGTATTAAACGACAGTATTACCGACCACTCGATTGCACATTAGCGCCGAACGAGAGTAATGAGACACTTCGGAAAGAGAGATCGCTCTTCTCTGAAACGAAACACAGTATGGGCCGTCGTGTCCCTCCAAAAGCCTGAACACCTCGAGGCCGGTCTCCATGGGGTATCTCACTGACCCATGTCCCTCTACCGCAGCATCCACCCTACGAGTGCCCTTGAATATCTCGAGTGACGTACGGCTCCTCAAGGTATTCCTCCTCATCCGCCGTCAACTCTTTCCCCCTCGCTTCAAGCGCCTCATCCATCCTCTCCACACTACTAAACCCAATAATAGGACTACTAACCCTCCTATTAATCCACGCCAGCGCCACATGACTCATCTTCCACCCATGCTTCTCCGCAACTTCCTGCACCCTCTTAATCACCTCCTTATCTGAATCCTTCTGGCCGGTCGAAGTTTTGGCTTCTTGCTCTGAGCGAATCGTAGACCCGAATTGGCTCGGCGGTCTCGCGAGATGCCCACGGCACAAGGGGGCCCAGGGAATAAGGCCTACGCCCGTGGCGTTGCAGAATTTATTCATTTCCCGCTCTTCTTCGCGGTAGAGGAGGTTGTAGTGGTTTTGCATGGAGATGAACTTTGTCCAGCCGTGCTTCTCCGCGCAGTGTTGGAGCATGGCGAATTGGTAGGCCCTACCAACCCAATTAGTAGGCACGACAGCCGTCGACAGCCGTCGACAGCCGTCGAGAGCCTCGAGTAAGGGTGTTGGAGAGGGCCACTCACCACATAGACGAAGCACCAATATACCTAACCTTCCCACTCTTTACCAAATCATGCAGGGCTTCCATCGTTTCTTCGATGGGAGTGTAAGGGTCAAAACGGTGGATTTGCAGGAGATCCATGTACTCCAGATCCATTCTCTTGAGGCTGGCGTCTACGGCTTCGAAGATGGCGGTTCGAGAGAGGCCGCCGCGGTTCGTGTAGTCTTTTGAGGCGGAGATTGCTTGCCCATAAGCTATACCTCGAATGCCTGGCTCCTCGCCTACGAAACCGTAGCATTTCGATAGAATGACGAGTTTGTTGCGGGGGAGGTTGTACTTCTTGATTGCGCGACCGATGATCTCTTCGGAGACGCCGTTGGAGTAGACGTTTGCTGTATCCCAGGTGTTGAGTCCGCGGTCGTAGGCGGCTTTGAGGAGGGGGAGGGCGGCGTCTTCTTTTATTACCCATGGTTGCCTGTCGAAGCTTTAGCATTGGCTTCGCTCCGGCTTGCCGGCTTGCCGGCCCCTTGGTAGCCTGCTAGAGCAAGATGGTACGTGAAGGCGAAGGTGAGGCATACCACGCCGGATCACCAAAACTCATGGCTCCCAGGATCGGGACAGAGACTCTAAGGCCAGAGTTGCCTAGACGTTTGTACTCTGCTTTCGTCTCATTGATGGAGTTGATGACTGGGTCGTCGGTTTTAGAAAGGTCGACATTGGCGAGTAGTTTCGAGTTGTCGCTTGCGGAGGCCATTGTTGCTGCTTGATGAGGGAAACTTGGGATGGTGGAGATTTGGAAGTTGGAGAAGAGGTGGTGAGGGGGGAGAAGAGACAGTTGGCAGCTGGCACTTATCTTTTCCCTCGTAGCTTTACCTGCCGTATCGAGACCGGCAGACGGCAAAGATGCAGCTTCATGGTGTGATGATGGTGTAACAAGTGACGAAGATCGTCTGCGGGACTGAGGGGGCAGCGCTTATAAGGAGGCCACATTTTGCTGCGACCGTGCGTAGGCCCACATACCCCACGCACAGTATCTCCGGCCGGCTCGGCCAATTTACTATGGCCGAGCGCGGGGATAATGTGTATCTCGAATATTACCTTGTCGTCGCTACCGAAATAGGAAGTAGTAGTAAAGTAAATATAGGTTAATCTTCTTTATTACTACTATCTAGGAATATCCCTTTACGCGCCTTCCGCTTTAGTTTCTTTAGCGATTTCTATATATAAAAGCTACTCTAAATATACCGCTAAGGGTTATACAAACGAGTTAGTATAGCTAGTAGTATAGAGAACGTTCTATCTATCTCGTTATTAATAAGCTCCTTAAGCTCGCTAATAGCTATCTTCTAGATTAGATTAATAGCGTTATTAAGTCGCTTCAACTAGCTATTAATAACTCTATCGGTATTAGCGTCGCTAGCTAAGTTATCTTTAAGGGACTAATACCGCTTATATAGCGTTTAGAATACTTCCTTAAAGGTAGTTACTTAGTATTATAGTAGAGGCTTATCTTTACGCTCTTTATAGTCGTTATTAACTAATACCTTCTCCTATTAGTAGAAAATCTCGTAACTATAGTACTTCTAGTCTATAGCGTACCGCTTAAAGTCCTTATTACGTAAGCAATCTAGTATTAGATAGTTAGTCTAGATATAATAATATAGTATCTTATACTTATAGTAAAACGTATAGGTATACTCGCTCTTAACCTTTAACTCCTTAAAGTCGTTATTAAAGGAGTCTATACTACTAAGCTTTATCTTACTAGCGACTAGCTTCTATAGTAGTACTAGTAAATCGAGTATCTATAGATTGTTAGAAGCGTATAGATAAGTAAAGCGTCTAAATCGATAAGTAGCTAACTTAGCTCTACGTTCGTAACTAGCTATAATACCGAAGAGATAAAAAGCGATACCCTTTAATAAGAAGCTCGGTATTAATTACTTACTATTACTACGCTTTAATACCGAGTAGAAGGTCTTATTAGCGTTAGTAGTCTTAATCTAAAGTAAGAGAGGTAAATACTCGCGAGTAAAATTACTATAATTACGTCGAGCTAGTAGTAATTTATACTAGATATACTTTAGTATTTTCTTCGAAGGTTTACTAGTATAGGGGCTCTTCGGAAGAGTCTTAATTACTATATAGATAGAGTCCTCGAATCCGATCTTACTCTAGCGGTACTTTAAGGCGGATATTAGATACTTAAGTATAGTCTTATAGGCTTTACTACTAAACTTGTCTCGTAATATAGTATTAAAGTACTTATAGTAGAGTAGCGGCTAGTACTCTATCTCGCCTATTATATACCCTTCGAAGGCTTTACGATAAGTAGCTTACTTACTAGTAGAGTTATCTATTAGAAAATACCGAGGGTTCTATTTACGACTATACTACTCCTTAATCTACGTAAGGTAAGCGGCAATAATATTAGAATCTTCTAAGGTAGTAAGGAAGTAAGTATACGGTAACTAAGTAGAATAACTATCTCGAACTATAATAGTAAAGAGCTTCTACTTTAGAGCGTTCGTACTATATGTTACGTCTATAGTAGTTAAGTAATCGAACTCTATAAGGGGTTTAATTATAGAAGGCTTTATAAAAACAGTCGCTTTTAATAGCTCCTTATCGCGAGTACGTATAACTTCGAGATTACGAGTAAGATAGCCCTCTATAGAAGTATAGGTTAGTATACTACTACTATATAATATTAGTAGGTAGCGGAGAAAAAGTAGTATTTTAGTACGCCTAAGTTTATAGGGATAGCGCGACATTTTAGCGTTTAGCGCGAGCTTATTAATAGTATAGACGTTAAAATATAGAGGATATATACTAGAAAGCTTCCTCGAGCGTTCTCGCTATATATCTATAGTACTAGCGTAATCTTAGTAGAATTTTACTATCTAGCGTATAAGTAGAGCGAAATATAGGAAAATATAGTATATACTATCGTTTAACTACTCCTTAAGATTATACTATTACTTCGTCTCTATCTTACGGCTACTATAGTACCGAGTATTAGAATACGCTCGTCTAAAACTAGTAGTAGCGTTAATAATATACTAACAAGTAAAAGCCTTACTACCGGCTTTAAGTAGTCGTAACTATCTAAAGGCGTTACTCTTACTAACGAGGTTATTAAAGATGTCCGTAGTATAGTAGCTATATATAAACTTAGAGCTACTAAACTACTATAAGGTAGAGTTAATCTTATACCGATTAGACTCTTAAAGGTTGTAGTTATACTACGCTTTCTACTTATCCGGATAGTCTATCTTATACCGTATAGCTCTATACTATATAGAGTACTTACGACGGTTTACTTTAACTAGATAAGTACTAGGTTCGCCCTTAGCGGCTAGTACGTAGTATCTAGTAATCTATAAGTATATAGGATATAGCTCCTTCTTTAGTATACCTTACTAGATTATCTTATTACGCTACTTATTAAAATCGCTATATTTCTCCTACTCTACGCGAAGCTTCCTACTAAGGCGATACTTATACTAGAAGACTCTATTTATCTTACGTAAACTAAGCTTCTTCGTACTATTAGCGTACTAGACGTTGTCGATCTATAGCTAGTAAATAAGGTATTTAGCTAGTATTATCTTAAATAGAGAGTCCTTAAGTAAGAAGAGCTTCTTACGCTAGCTAAGGAGGCTATCTAGTATCGGTATAATCGCCTTAACTTACTCCTTATTATAGTAAAGACTACTCTAACTCTTCGTAAACTTATTGTAACTAATAGCCTTACTCTTCTTTAGTATAGCAACCTCTTTACTATACGGCTTATTCTTATTAAGCTCCGAATCTAATAGCGTAGTATTACTAGGCTCCCCTTCTTTATCCTTATTAATACTCTCGTACGTAGTATTAATATTACTTCCTTTACTACTACCTTTACTACAAATACTACTCTTAATAGCTATCTATACGGCGCCCTCGAAAAACTACTTCTTAGTCTATACCGGCGCGTATCTAGTAAGATTAAGAAGACCGGTATTAAGATCTTAGTTAACTAGCTACTCGAAGAAGAAGGAATTAAGAGGCGGTTACTACTACTAGATAGTATCGAGCTCTTAAAGAAGAGCGTTCTAGTCGGTAAGAGATATAAAGAACTTATTATCGATACTGTTATTAAAACTAGTAATAATACCTTCTATAGTAGCTATAGTATTAACGTACTAGCCGGATTCGGTAGTAACGACGAGATAATATAGATAGATATATTATTAGATAGAGTATCTCTGCTAATTTGTATACGACCCTACTAAAACGCGTAGAGATACCGGCCTTGGCTGCATATGCGTATGTACCGTGCGCAGCAAAATGTGGCCTCCTTATAAGCGCTGCCACTAAGGGGACCATCGGATTTAGCCAGCGGAGTTTAGCCATTGGCCTGTACGTAGCCTCAGGCACGAATGGCTGCTGCTTCCTGTTTCCCTGCTTCACAATTTTCAGATACAACATCACTCGCCCAAACTACTGTGGGCGGCCCTGAACATTCTATACGCATAGCCTAGGTTCCATACACCAACACAGGATGTCCAGTCCCGACCTGATGCTGCCCTGCGCGTGCTGGCGGATCATTTCACGGCCTCGAATCTCAATACTAGCCTGTGGCTTGCGGGCCCAGAATTGTACGAATCTGTTTGCTCGATCCCGTGGTCGTCTACTACGCTTGTGGTGTACTGAGAGTATACGGTAGCTACAACGAGCTTGATCACTGCTCAGTATCAGCACAATCAGGTCAATGAGCTTGGCTTATGGGTTCCTTGCCTTGCATAGCAAAGTTCGTCCCAATGCACATGCGAGGCCCACTGCCAAATGCCCAGAACCATCGTAAAGCTTCGCCCCGAGAGGTATCGTTAAGCCATCGTTCCGGTATCCACTCCAAGGGCTGAGGGAATGCTTCCGGATTACGATGGAGGCAGTAAGCATTCGTACTGACTATTGTCCCGGGTGGGATGTGGTAGCCGTGGAGAACCAAGCCAGGCGCTGGCGCCGTTCGCGGCATACGAGCTGGGTTCGCAGCGTGGAGGCGGAGTGTCTCTTGGACTACTGCGTCCAGCAAAGGGAGCTTGTCCAGGTCTGCTGCAGATGGTAAGGGCTGCCCTTCAGCTATCGTGCCTGGGGCCAGCTGTAGAGAGAGTAACTCCGTTCGCAGTCTAGGTTGTAGCTCTGGGTGCAGCGAAAGACGGTAGAAGATGTAGGTCAGTATGATGGTGTTCGTCTCCTGAGCTGCAACCATATGATCAAGCATCTCACTTGCGCATCTCGACAGGACATCTCCATCCTTCACTTGCAGTGATCCTTTGACCACGGCTGTGCGCATTTGTCTGTACAAGACCGAGAACACGACTGGATCTGCAGTGTAGTCTTGCTTCTGATCCTCCTGGCTTGCGAGAACGGCTTTGCACATACTCATGCACAAATCCTCCGCATATGTGCAACCCGACCCCTGCTTCTTCGACCACGCCGTAAAGTAACGCTTTCGACTTTCCTTGTCCCGCAAGAAGTCCGTACCGCAGCCCAACCCGAAGAGGTACGCCGTGATCAGATCGTCGCTTGCACATTCGAAGAGCTCCACAACATCGACGCCCATATTGTCTACGGTGGGTTGACAAATAAGCGGCAGCAGGCGATCTACAACTATGTGTTTTGAGAGCGCCTTCATGTTCTCCGAGCCCTGAAGATACGACTTTGTGTACAGTCTGGCAATCATCCGCTTCTGCATCGCATGCGTCCTGTGATCCAAAGTGCAGACCAAGTTCTGGTGGCCATAACATAGAAAGGTCGTTTGGTACCACACGGTCTTGTCTAGACCGGCCGTGTAGATCTTCTTCAGCCCTTCCTGGGATACTACACTGACTTCATTAGGGCCGAGACGAGCGATTGGCCCGAATTTCTGGTGGACCGAGTACAGTGTCTTCAGCTCTCGGGAGTTCGCACGCTGATGGTGCATCCATAGTGAGGTGATGCGGCAAAGAGTATGCGGCGTGGGCAACTGGGCTAATGGAGACAAGTATGCTGGGTAGAGGACATAGTTGTAGAGCAGAAAAGTGAAGGCGATCGTGATGCCGCACAGTAATAGCAATGGCTCCATAGTCCTTTGCGAGATGCGTCAGGATGTTATGTGAACCATGATGTTCAAATGTTGTCTCGCTAAGCGGTGTTGGTCTGTCATGCTGCCGATGCATTGTGCCGTCACTGATGGGAGTCTGAGTGCTCGTTGTTCAAAGCCGGGATAGCTCCAGGCACGAGAAGCTCAACGACGCACTAATGCGTGATAGCTACACTGCATTACATGCCCGTACCAAAGGGCAGCCACATGGGTCGTTCCCCACGCTAGTCGAATGCATGCAGGCTGGGTACTGGACTACTGGTGGAATTATGGCACAGAAATGTCGAAAACGCACCAAGCCACGGGCGCGGAAAGTTCAATGTACATGTACATGACGAACTATGGGAACAGGAACAGATTCTCGATACACGATAGGACGTTGCGTCGCTCACGAGCCCCTTTGTTGCGTTCGCTCTTGCTGATCCCGCTCCGTCTCCTCGGACACCCCAGAGACGCCATCATGGTGGTAGCTAACAATCACATCGAACTCATCTTGGCGTATGATGCCTTTCTGGCTATCGTCATCGCTCGGCGCCTCTTGTCTGTTGCCTCCTCTCACAATTGCATTGCTCGTGACTCCCGCGGTATAGGGCGAAAAGGGTGATGACTTCCAGCGACTTGATTGGCTTGACTGGCTGGGTTTTGGCTTCCTGGACAGGTAACGGAGCGCATAGCTGCGTCCGCCTCGAGAGCCGCTTTGGCTCTGCTCAGCTACACCATAGTTGGTGACAAGATCCAGCACCGTCCGTTTCAAGGCAGGGAAGCCGGCGGCGATGAGTGCGAGGAAGATCTGGATCTGCGAGAGTACAGCAAAAAGCCAAACAGTCATCGTTGGGTCTGTTGTAAGCTTGCGTTTGTCTATGGCTGCGAGACGGGCGCCGGAGCACACGACAACGCTATGTTCAAGGTTAGCATGGTGTTCCAAGTCGGACACAGCGTGTCCACGCAGTCTTACGCACCTCAGGCGAATGAAGTAAGGCATGTACCACATGATCTTGAGGCGAACAAGAGCGTTGGTACGCCATATGACGCTGGCAGCAACACCGGCTATCGCCAAATCCGTCAAAGCATCGCCCACGAAGATGCTTGCCCATGTGCTCATCTGCTCCCGGGCCTCATCAGCAAGTGAGTGCTATCGCTCACGGCTCCGATCACTTACCGTGCTTTCGCAGTCTCCCGAGCCATTGTCGCATTGCACAGCGAGCGCTACAACGGAACCAATGGTCCAAATGACTGCGGCCGTGGACTCAATGACGAACAGGACCTTCTGCTTCGTTGGTACATTTTTGATTGAGCCTCGATCGTACACGGTTAAGCTGACGATTGCACTCGCTGCCGAAAGCTTCGCAAGTCCCAGG
>JAKLLW010000512.1:0-31255 GCA_022814695.1 Neocatenulostroma microsporum
GCCTGCTTGTACAGCTGTCCCATAAGTTGAACCTGCGCACCTCTCTCATCAAGGTCGTTTTGGTTGATGCATATCGAGTCGATCCAGACGTAGCAGTCATGCCCGTAATGAGAGTGGAAGCGTCGCAGAGATTCATAGGCATTCTGTCGTACCTCGAAAACCTGGTCGTTAACCCGAATACGCCTGATCGATTTTGAGGAGCCCCAGGTATACGAAATCGCCATGTACGATGGCGCTTCCTCGAGTGTGAAGGTCTCCATCGTGCAGTGCATGTTTCCGTGCTCGTCGTATGCCACAACTCGGAGAAGACGTATCTCTCGCCCGTCATTTTGCGCTAACAGCTGCCGCTGGTAGATCGAAGTGCTAGGCTGGTCCTGGGTAGTTGGGGGTGCCATAGTGGTCATGGCCACAGGTTAGGCGGTCCCAGATCGTCGAGGTGCCAATCTAGACCTGCCAGTCGCTTTCTCCCCGGTAGCAGAAGACTTGGAAAATGGATTCTCGGTGTGATCATGTAGCAGACGAGGATGGGATGCGGAGAGGAATACCTAGATACCTATGTCTGCGGCTGGCTGAGCCACCACCGTAGCCTCGCTCCGCCCACGTCAGGCATGGCTGCATCGAGCAGCCGGGCAGAGGGCGACGCGCTCATTTCTACCCGACTCATCATGAGACCGCATCGACAACGGCACAATGAGGCAGACCAGGTCAAGAGCAATAGAGAGTGTTCGATGAGTCACGAGGAAGAGAATGATGTTCGAAAGCGAGGTGAAACCGAATCTTTGGAAAGAGGGAAATGACGATCGTCTTGGCGACGACCGGGATGTTCACTTCCGCTCACTCCGCCGCAAAGCGCACGCAGACATCAGGCTTCCTCTTTCGCACTGCTATACGCGATACAGCTGCTTGCAACACGTCCAAACGGGCTCTAGAAAGCCCACAACAGCGCGACACCACAGAGACTGGTTGTAAGGGCACGCGACACCTCCCTACCCGCAACCATGGTGCCCATCCTCCGCTTCCCCCGACCTAGAGTACGCCTACCACCACCTCCACAACACATACCCTCAGATGATGCTAATGATATACTGTGCAGTCATTCCTGAACTTCATCCCCCTCCGCACAGCCACAGAATTCATCGCCTTCACCCTCGCCATCAACAAAATCACCGGCCTCTACGGCATCCTCGCCCTCTTTACCGGCTACCACTTGAACCCCCTCCAACTCTCCCACTACATCTACTCCCTCCTCGTCCTCGGCCTCATATGCTACCTCACACCGGCCATAAGATCACGCCCAGACTCCGAGACAGCGTTGAAGGTCGTGGGGTTGGCTTGGTTGTACGTTTGGGACACTGTGATAAACAGTGTTTACACGGGACTGTTTGGACTAGGCTGGTTCGTGCTGCTCGCTCAGCACCTCCATGATAGGATACCGTTAGATGGGGGCTATGGGGCTCCGGGCGGGAAGATGATGAATGATACCGCAGGCTTCACTTCTCCAGAGCACCCGGGTGTCAGTTCCGTGGAGGTCGTGGCTACGCCTACACCCGGCGGGCAAGCAGCCGTAGCCGTGCCTTCATCTGGAGGAAGTCTCGGCGGCGCGGTGTTTCAAAAAGAGAGCATCGTGTCGCTCGTGGTTCTCGGGTTGCTATGGGTGATACGAATCTACTTCTGCCTAATCGTCCTCTCCTTTGCGCGGTCCACCGTACGGGCGCACATCGCGCAGACCTCCACCGGGTACTCTGCTAGCGAGGACCCGACTATGGCGGACCACCCTTTCAGACTCGGCAGGGCGGAAGGCGATGGATGGAGAGGGAAGGCGGGGAGGCTTATGTTGAGGTTTCCGACTGCGCGGTACTGGCTAGGCAAAGACGAGAGTGAAGAAGAATGGGCAAGGCAGACGAGCAGTCGACTTGAAGGGGCGAGGGGACTGAGGATCAAGGTCCCTGCTAATGGCGGTTTGGGCGAGCGGGAACGGAGGGCGAGGAGTGGGACTGGACCGCCACCACCCGTGAAGAGTAAAGCACCGCAGTAGAGCGACGAGCGGCAGTCATGAATGTCTATTTGGGAGGCGTGGATGCCTGAGCATTGGTTTTCGCTGGGTGTCAGCGAGTCTGGAGCTACTGGAGTCTCGATTGGTCGATTGGCTGCAGGCATAGCGACGCGGAAATGTTTAGTCGAGCTTAATGTGTATACAAGAAAGCGGCAGCATCGAACCAGCTTTGTACAGTTCATCTACTCCCACGCTCCTCAATCTGCGCGAGCACTCCACATCTCCACCGCCCAAGCGTGGCGAGGCAATGCAACTTTGCCCCTTTGGCTGAACGCCAGACTCCGCGCTGCAAAGTGCAAAAGGCGCCAGCCCACACCGCATTGCTCAAATGATGTACAAAAAGCCGTTGCGAGTCCGGAAGCCCTGCTCTCAATTGCATCCTCTCTCCCGCGGCTAGCATACCAGGCTCGGCGCGCTTCACCGAATACGGCCAGGCCGTGCTATGGCATACGAAATCTCGTATGAACACGCTGCCGACCCAGTCTGAGTTGCTTGGCGCGTGGGAGGCGCTTTGAGGCACATGGTAACATTATGTTCCTTCCTGGCTTAGCAGTTGCATCCTCCTTCGCTCTCCGGTTTCTGCGGGTTCACATTGACATCAATGGCTGTAGAACTGTCAGCACAGGCCCCACGCCCACAGATTCTCCCGCAACTTACTGTTCGCAACCCCTTGCTGTCCCTCCCCTTCCATGCCAGGTAATGCCTGCGCTATCCGCTTGAATAGGGCTTTTACGTTGTGCCCGACCTTTGCGCTCGTCTCGATGAACATGAGGTTGTGCTTCTTCGCCTCCTCTTCCCCCTGCGCAACAGTAACCTCCCTCTTCTCCCCCAAATCCGTCTTGTTCCCCACCAACACAATAATTACATCTCCTCCCCTCTCCCCCCGGACATCATCCACCCATTTCCTCGTCTGCTGGAAACTTTTCTGACTCGTGATATCGTACACCACGACCGCTACTGAACTATCCCGGATATATGACGGGATTAAGGAACGGAAGCGCTCTTGGCCAGCGGTATCCCATAGTTGGAGCCGAACGGTTCGGTCTTCGAGGTACATTGTTTTGGAGAGGAAGTCGATGCCGATGGTGGCTTGGTAGGTGGAGTCGAAGGAGTCGTACATGAAGCGGGTTATTAGGGAGGTTTTGCCGACGGATTGTTCGCCCAGGAAGACTAGTTTGAACTTTTTCAAGGGGTTGGTGTAGGAGCCGACGGTGGATTGGGCCATGGTGGAAGATGTGGAAGAGGTGGTGGAAAGGGTGGGTGTGGTTTGGTGTAGGTGTGCTCAGGCGGTGGTCGCTTTCGAGATTGTGGGTGGTTTGCTGGTGCGCTTTCAATCGGGTGATATGGTCGATCTCGTGGTATAAGCCGTGCTTGTTGTTGTTTGCGCTGCGTTGTTGTATGCTCGTACGATCACCTTTCCTGCGGATGTAGTGCTCCTGAGGATGTCATCCCACGAGGCAGTGACAGGGATTTCGGCGTAGACGATCTCGCCCCGGTCCCGAGTCCTCGGTTCCCTGCAGCGGCCGCTTCCGCTTATCAGATGGAGGAAATTCTTCGACATGGCACTTCCAGAAACACCCTCCCATCCACCATCATATATATAAACATATTATTGAGTACGCAATCATGGCGCCCACACTAGAAGCCCCAGCATCGCACTCGCAGCCCTCTCGCAAAGGCAAGAAAGCGTGGCGCAAGAACGTCGATCTCACAGAAGTCACGTCCGGCCTCGAAAACACCCGCGACGAGATCATCCGCACTGGCGGTGTCATTACGGAACAGCCTGCCGATGCACTCTTCGCTACGGACTTGACGGGCGATACAGAGGTAGCTAAGAAGCAGCAAGGCAAGAAGCTGCTGAAAGCCGATGAGATTATTGCGAGGCGGAGCGCTGTACCGGGACTTGATGGGCGGAAGAGAAAAGCCGAAGAGATAGTGCCGACGGGGAGTAAGAGGTACAAGAAGGGCGATTATGTCAGTCATAAGGAGTTACAGAGATTGAAGAATGTCGCGGACAACGTGGGCGGTGTGGCTGTCGATGAGGCGCCTGCGCAGGATCCTTGGGCGGAGGCTCCCTCGACAAAGGACCCGAGACTCACGTTCTTGGACGAGGAGCAGAAGAAGAAGGCACCAGAGACGCTCAAGCATGCTCCCGTTTCCCTCCTTGCGAATGGCAAGCCTCTACCAAACGTCCGCAAACCCGCAGCAGGCAAGTCCTACAACCCTCTCGTAGGCGACTGGTCAGCCTTATTGGAGCGCGAAGGCGCAGCAGCCGTCGAAGCCGAAAAGGCCCGTCTATCCGCCGAAGCTGAAGCGGCCGAGAACGAAGCGCGCATCCAAGCTGAAGCGGAGAAGGTAGAAGCGCAGGAGAAAGACGAATACGCCACCGACTACGAGAGCGAATGGGAGGGTTTCCAATCCGGCGCTGAGCAGGAAGAGGTGCATGTGAAGAAAGTTGTAGGTCGTAAGACGCCCGCGGAGAGGAATAAGGTGAAGGCGAGGAAGGAGAGGGAAGCCAGGGAGAAGTGGGAGAAGAAGCAGAAGGAACGGGACGCTCAAGAAAAGCGTATCGCCCAAATCGCTCGCGAGATGCGCGCCAAGGACAAGAGCAGCAAACACTCTTCCGCCCTCACCGCCACCCAAGACGCTGGCGTCTCCGACTCCGACACCGATGAAGACGCCCAAGAGGAGTTACAGCGCCGCCGCTTCGGCAAGCTTGCTCTCCCCGAGGCACCATTGGAATTAGTGTTACCAGATGAGCTTCAGGACTCCCTGAGGAGGTTGAAGCCAGAGGGGAATTTGATAAGTGAGCGGTATAGGAATCTGTTGGTGAATGGGAAGGTGGAGGTGCGGAAGAAGAACTGGCAGTGGAAGCAGCCAAAGACGGAGAGGACGGAGAAGTGGAGTTATAAGGATTGGAAGCTGAAGTGATGAGGGGGCTGGGATAGAGGGTGGAGTGGGGTGTGGTGGTTGTATGTGTGAGAGTTAGGCGTAGTGGTGTATCTGAGTCTGGCATGTACGCCTTACCTCAAGGCTGGGTCAGTATTGCGCAATATGCTACACTTTCCTTGTCTTATTTGTCCGCATCAGCTCTTATCTTGTTGTCATGCAGTCATGCAAAGCTCACCAACGTAGCTTTCCATCTAAAGCTGACCCCTAGCAGTGGGCGTATCAGTCCGGTCCCCATGTGTCTGGTACGGTCGGTGGTGGTATGGGTTCCTTATTGGCATGGCATGGTCTGGACCGCCGGCGACCAGTAAGCTCTCCTTTGGCGAGCACTGCGCCTGCAAAAGTGCTATTCCGCTGCAACTTGGCGGCGGCGACGACGTTCCCACCACGTTCAACCACTATCAACATCCACACAACACACTCGGTCTCGCACAACTGCAGAACCAGGACATGAGCCGGCGGAGTGACGGGCTGCAGGCGGTCAAGCGGGGATCGGCGTCTCGCTATCGGGTGGCGGAGGGTGGGCAGGCACTAACGCATTATGCTACGGCCTCTATCTATATATTGCAAGATCCAGGTCGCGTGCACCTCTCCGCACTTCGATAGTGCCCAGACTGGGCTTGGCACATACCTCGCCGTCGCCGTCGGAACGGGAAGCACTGACATGTGGTGATGCTGCTATGGAGGCAACTCTTGTCGGTCTAGTATGGGATAGACCCTCCACCGTATCAGGCCACCAATAAGCTCACCGAGGCCGAGATCCATGAGTACGCTCTTTAACAGATTGAGCTCCCGACCCCGGATACTTCCCGCTAGGCGGTACAAAATCGCACCAGAGCCATGGGACGCCGAACCACTACCGTCTCTTGACTCACACCATCCGACTCACACCTTACAGGAAATGCCACCGTGCGCAGCCGGGCTTTCCCCTGGAGAGGCTAATTATCTGTATCTACAATTCTCCTGCATCTCTTCTCCGAAACACGCAGCAATGGACCACTCGTCTCTCCAACGGCTCCCGGCCGAGCTCCGGCTACTCATCTACGAGTTCGCCCTTGAGCACAACGAACCCGTCAGGCTCTATCGCCGCACAAAATGGCACAAGGGATCCCTGCCCCACATCCAAGTACCCGATCGGCCCATCTGCATGGCACGAGCGAAGCTAGAAAGGCATCTACTAGCATTCACGCAGACATGTGCACAGATCCGCCGCGAGTCTGCGCGCATGTTCTACCAGCAGAACGACTTCGAACTGTGGTTGGGTAACACGCTCTACAGCACCTACACCTATCAACTACACCGCCGCCATGACGTCAGCACTGCAGAGTACAACGGCTTAATATACTCTTTCGTGGACCACGCCATCAACACATTAGGACGATCGAACATGGCGGCCATGCGCTCGTTGACTTTTGGCCTGGAGCTGGATGACAGGCATTCCATTCCTCCGGTTATTGTGTTTTCTGGGCTGCTGCACAGTTTGGATGGCCTTCATCGAGAACTTTCTGCTTGCAGTGTTCGCCTCGTGATCAACTTTGGGCTGTACCACGTCATTTCCGATCATTACGGGTGTGGAGAAGACATCGATGTCACCTATACAGTGGACTTTGATGATCTTGTTGGGTCGATGCGACGAGCGAGAGGGGAGTCTGAAGCCAGCAAGGAGAACGAGGATTGGAAGTATGTGTGCGAGGAGGATGTGGATGAGCTTGAAAGGATGTTGGGGGAGTGGGAGAAGTTTACCCTGATACTCTAGCAAGAAGATCGAGAACACTGGGCAGTCAGCAGGGTCGTCCTGGATTTGCTGTCGCTTTTCCGGGAAAGCGGTAAGCCGTACCAGAGCCACGGGACGCCGAAACACTACCGCCGCTTGACTCACACGATGGAATTTGCCGCCTTGAGAGGCTACTGGTATGCGCAGAGACTTTCGCCTTGTAAAGGCGTTGAACTTCACAGCTTGTACACACGGATCCCTGACTTTCGGCAAGTTTGCCTCCGGAGAAAGAGAGTCCGCACTGATGGACGATTCACCCTTACAACGTCTGCCCGTCGACCTACGTCTCGAGATCTACTAGTTCACCCTCACGCACGAGAGACCCATTCAGCTCTATTACCGCTGGGACCAGCGCAATCAGTCATTCATCCTCGACCGCCCCTACTGTAAGACGGACGGACTCCCATGCATCCTTGCACTTACTCAAGCATGCCGGCAAATTCGTGCCGAATGTGGAGGCATGTTCTACCAGCGCAATGACTTTGAGCTGGATTTAGAGGACCTCGTTATGTCTATCCGACCCTGGGATCCAGACTTTCTGACGTACGACGGCAGAAACTTCCCTCCCTTAGACATAGCCATTAGCACGCTTGGGTCCTTCAACATCGCCGTCATGCCTTCGCTCACTATTACATTAGACAAGCTTAAGGGTACTAAATGGCTGCGAACATCTTACCGGCCTATTGAAGGTTTGCTCCGCCGCCTCTACGCTTTGAACCAGGAGGTTCCGGCTTGCAAGGTCCGGCTTGTCTTCACGGTCGAAATGGACCATGTTCCCTACTGTCTTGACCCGGACACAGAGGAAGATGTTAGGCACAGGGTCGCCTATACTGTTGACTTTGACGAAGTCGCCGAGTCTGTAGAGCGAAACAGAGACAAATTCGAAGATGGTAGGGTTAGCGGGTGCTGGATCAATTGTCCCCTTCGCCAAGTGAACTGGATGTGGTCAACACTGCAGAATTGGGGCGAGTTTCTGCTGGCACAGGATAAGAAATGATTGTCTGAAGCTCTTGAAGAAGTCTCGAGTGCAGTGCGATATTCTGTGCTGGATGGCACCGGCCAGCCGGCACAAGATTTCCCAGAGCCGTGGCACGCTGGGGTTGGTTCTCTGACTCACTCTCGCCGACTTCAGCACCGAATCATTTTACCTACAACTTTCAGCCGACACCACTGCACTGCACACACTCCGACTGCCCTCGACTCTGTTTCCACTCCAAGAACAATGGACAAGTCACCTCTCCAGCGCCTGCCGGCCGAACTACGCCTTGAGATCTACGAGCTTGTCCTTATACGCCCGAAACCGATTCAGGTGGGCTACCGTGAGCCTTACTGCCGCGGTAAGAGACGGCCTTTCCGTACGCCGCGACGGGATCCTCCGCACATATTGGCACTCACTCTAGCATGTCGACAAACCCGTGCCGAATGTGCGCGCATCTTCTACCAGCGCAACGATTTTGAACTGGCGCTAAGTGGCTCGATCGAGCCTTGCTATGGGTGTAATCTCAGGAAGGAAGACTACAGCGGGATGTTGTTTCCTCCCGTGGATAGGTTCAGCGCCGCCGTAGGACTGGCAAACGTGGCAGCCATGCGTTCGCTGGCCGTTCGCGTCGAGTTCCACGACGGGATTAACGTGGTCTCTGGTCTACTGCGCACGCTGTGTGCTCTTCAGCGAGAATCACCAGCGTGTAAGATCTCTCTCGATATGACGCTACGATTGAGTTACATAGACCACTGCGCTTGCGACGAGCTAGAGGTTGGAATCGGTTATAATGTGGACTTTGCGGACGCTGTTGGGTCGATGAAGCGCGCTAGGAGGGATCTTGAGAAGAATGAGACTACCGGATTATGGGATACATATGTGGAGGGCATTGAACAGGAAGAGCTTCAAGAGGCATTGCTGGAGTGGGAGAAGTTGGTGGAGTCTCTGGGGTGATGGCTTTTGAACGAAGAATGGAAAAGAAGGCACGGCTTCTAGCCTGATCATCCTCCCTTCGCTCGTGGAAAGGATGGAGATTGTGCGCTATTGGGCAAGCACTGTGATTCTTACGACTGTTGGCATGTAGACGACACTGAAGTTGGATCGATATTGAGGGAACCACGGGCGCACTTCTTACGTAATGAGTCGTAATGTGGAAGCTTACCGGGAGTTGGTGATGTGCGAGGATGCGCTCGCCGTAGCGTGGCGTGGCGTGGATGGCTTGCAGGTGGTCCAGTACCATGAGAAAGGTAGTCCAGTACTAATAGAAGGTGGTTCAGTACGAAGAGAAGGTGATTCGCGGACCTCAGCGAACGCAAATGCCAACTTCGAAGCCATGAGAGGCTTGCTCGCTAACCTCTTCGCACCCATTATCCATACTCCCTTTACCTCTTCCAGCTCTGAGTCTGCTCCATACTGTGCAAGAAATGTTGATCTGATGCCAGTGGAGCCGCCATATCTGTCTGCCCCCTCAAGATGGCTTCCGTGCCCGTTCGAACTCGTCGGTGAGATCGAGAGACATATATCAAGGTGGCGAAAGAAGTGGAACAGCAAGAACTTCCTCCGAACGATTCGCCCTCTCGCCCCCAAGCATGGTGCAATCTGCAGCGAAGGGCTTCAAAACTGCAGTGAGGGCAGGATGAATGACTGCTTGCTGATCGATTTGGACATGGTGCAATTTGTGCTGGATAACTGGGAGATGACTTTGGGAGGCAGCTAGGCATAGTAGGAATAGGGGGTGCAGTCTCGGGTAAATGGACGGCATGTGAATGTACGAGGCTTGGTGGCATTGAACATGGCCGTTTTCTCCCAAAAGTCAACACCCCAAACTGCTTACCGTATTGTCCTCTAGACGGTTACAATAAATCGAGTTGAGATGAACAACATTAATCAGACCCGGAGGCAGTATGCAGGCATGCCTGAAAAGAGTAAGCGTCATCCGTCCGTGGTATAGCTCTCTCATAGACTCGCAATAGCCTCGTCTATTGGAATTCCTGGGCGGTAACGACCGTCGTTACCGACCCTCGCAATGCCAAGCGTGAAGAGATTTCACTTGGACCCTGAGGCGTCTGTATGTTGCTACGACTCGATTCACTCGAATCGATCACCTTCTAGGAGTGTTTGTTGTCATCCCACTCGCACAACTTGGTCGATACCTGAGACCCTCAAAAAAAGAAAAAAACGCCCCCATTTGCAGGCACGGCGGTACCGCAATCACGGAGTCATGGACAACTCACCACTTCTGCTCCTACCGCCTGAGCTACGGCTGAACATCTACGAATATGCGCTAAGCTTCGAACGGCCCATCGAGATCCGCTACATCTACTACCGCTCACTCTATCCACCTAATCACCCCTTTCTGCAGCGACCGACATACCCATATGCACTCGCTCTCACGCACACGTGCCATCAAGTCCAAAATGAAAGCAACAAGATCTTTTATCGCCAGAACGCCTTCGTCATCCGAGTCCTAGAGTACAGAGGCTTCCTCAATGTGCAGTCGCGCTTCCGGCCTAGCACTCCCCTCAAGCTCGCTGCGTCGGTCATTGGAGCAGAGAACGCTGCAGCGGTAAGACAAGTGACCGTCGACCTAGGCGAGCAAAAGATCTCCCAGCTTCTCTTCTACCACGACGACTATCTCAGCGATACTCACATCACTCGAGAAGCCCTGGAAGACCTCCGCATAGCCGCCGGCCGCTCCCCTCGATCCGATGTCCGGCTCAGCATAGATCTCGGCATGTGGGATGACAGGACGCTCGATGCGGATATCACCTACTTACCTGTGCGCCTGAATTTCCAGGAGCTGTCAACCTCTATCCAAAAGGCAAGGGATGAGTTCGTGAAGGAGATGTGCAATGGCAGATGGGACAATTGCTATAGCGGCGACATCAACTTGGTGCGCGAGGTCCTGGGAGATGGCCTTCATCGGCTGAGTCGGAGACTGGAGCAGAACCTGAACAACAGCCAATACGATACCTTGGAATCACCGTCCATCCGCTTGCTTTATCCACCCAAGATGTCGTTCATTGCACTCCTTACTTTCGTCCTCCAAGTGACACTCGAGATACCAAAATCCTCGTGGCGCTCTGGGTATCACAGAAAAGCAGCTGCTGGCCTGTTGAGGAGGCCTGAGAGACCTTCGGAATTTCTCTCTCTAGTACGGCAGGCTTTGTGACCTGCAGAATGCTGGCTCGCTATAAGCGCTGCCCAGAATGTCAGCGCATACCCTCGCCGAGATCTCTGTGAGCTACAGAGCTTCGGGACTTCATTCACGCATGCCTAGCCGAAGTCAGCCACGCTTGAGTGCGCAATTGCCATCTTCCTGTCTTCCAGCAGTGGCAAGCACGTAGCATCGCTTCACTATAGCCTCGCCTTTTTCCAGTCCGCATGCTATTACGTTTCGTGGACGTCAAACTTTTCAGTTGGGTCTTTTCGAGGTGACGATGCTCGCATTTGTCCGACAGGATACATTCTGGGTACAGACATAGGTGCAGTTCCCGGATCCCCAAGGTTTTCGAGCTCGATGTTCCAAGCCGGTAGAGCGGTATACACAGCGTTCTTGGGGTCTCGGCAGCGTCAGTGATCGTCAAAGCAGCGTACTGGATGGGAAAGCGTCAAGCTATAAGCTGCGCTCAATGCGGAAGACACGCAATATAGCGCAAAGATCGACACTGGGGTGCGGGGAACGCGAAGAAGGTTCGAGGCGATCTTTGCCGATCTCCAGATCAGTTTGTTGCTAGTAACAATACCTCCAGACGCCGCGGCCTATCAGCATTACTGCCCTCCTCTTGTCCATCGCGCAGCTGTACCTCCTAGCATACTACGAGGGGTGATGTACACATGTACCTGCGCCCGGGCGAAGCCAAAGAAGTAGAACCCAGCAAATCATCATCATACGGTCGGACGGGAATCCGTCTCGATTAGTAGTCTTATAACGAGCGTGGCATCCTCTTCCTCTCGCATTAAGACCTCATTCGATCCAACCCTTTCATCACGGCTGGTCGACGTATCCCAATCACATCAATACCAGACAACGACCATGAGGTTCTCCACATCCTATGCCCTTGTGGGCGCCTCCATCCCATTGGCCATGTCTTTCCCATTCAAGGCGATGGAAGAAGCCCGGAGAGCGAATCCACAGATTGCTGCTCGCGCTGCCGATATACTGGACAAGCGACAAATCACGGCCGACAGCGCCACCCCCTTGTTCGAGCCAGTGCCCATCTTCAACGAAGAGGCCCAGTTCGTCAACGTCACCCCTGGCAGTGGCAATGAGTACGTCGCACCAGGACCAAAAGATCTCAGAGGGCCGTGCCCGGGCTTGAACGCGTTCGCCAACCATGGCTTCTTGCCCCACAACGGATATGCCACCATCGCACAATTCATCGATGCCACGAACACGGTCGTCGGTATGGGGCCGGATCTAGCAGCTTTTCTCGCTGTGTATGGTGCTGCCATCGATGGCGACTTGACTGCTTGGTCTATTGGTGGTACTCCATGGCCGTCCACCACTGGAGCATTGGACATTGCATCCATGGGTAACGGTCTCAGCGGCTCGCACAATAAGTACGAGAGTGACGCCTCTCCCACCCGTCCAGATCTCTATGAGGCCGGCAACGACTACATGACCCAGGCGGACCAGTTCCAGCAGCTGATTGACGCCTCTCCGGGTGGCCAGGTCACTCTTGACTCTCTCAACAACTTCCGCTCTTCGCGGTTCGACACCCAGATCGCCAGCAACCCTTACTTCTTTAATGGTCCCTTTACTGGTGTGCTCGTCCAGCCGGCGGCGTACACCTTCATTTACCGCTTCATGGCCAATCACAGTGCGGAGAATCCCTATGGCCTGCTGAGCTACGAGGTTCTACAGGACTGGTTCGGAATCACTGGCTCTTCCGGTAGCTACACTGCAAATCAAGGACAAGAGAAGATTCCAATGGACTGGTATCGCCGCGCCATCGAATACCCTTACACCAACGAGTACTTTCTCGCTGACGCCGCGAACATGGCTGCCATTTACCCCAAGTTCCTTGACATTGGCGGAAACACGGGCAAGACCAACACCTTCACGGGGATTGACGTTGCCAACTTCACCAATGGTGTAATGAACGCCCAGACCCTAGCACAGGGAGACAATTTCGCCTGTCTCGCTTACCAGTTCTCCGCGAACGCAAAGCCCGATGTTGCGTTGGGTGCTCTTACGAGGTTGACAAGTGCTGTTAGCAAGCTGACCACCGCTCTGAGTTGTCCACAGTTGGAGAACATTGACGAGTCGCAGCTCCAGATGTTCCCAGGCTATCAGCAGAGTTCGTGAGCACCAGCCTGTACTCCATCAACGCGTTCAAGTTCGTTTCTGTAGATAGACACACAACTGCCAAATGTTCACTTCCTCCTCACTGCCTCACGCAGGTCTCACATCCTCGCGGATCATCTTGTCTTGTCTTTCATTGAAGAGTGCTCCACCTCCCATTGAACAAGTATTGCGCTCGATCCTCCCACTCATCGCGTATACATCATCGTCGTGTGGGCATAGACCATTGCAAGACTGCTAGGAAGTCTCAGGTAGGCTCTTGTAGATGTTTGCTGTGGATGTAAGATGTTCGCCTTCTGGTAGCTCTTTCGGGAAATGCTAACGTCGTGTAAGGCGAAACCTCAGTATGCTGCCTTCTCAACGGACCTCTGATGTTCTACAGATTGTGCCGTGGCATCTGGGAGGGGTGAAGGGGTATGCTAGGTGGATTACGTAATAGCCTCACTGACTCGAGCGTGACCTTCTGTATCTGTACCATCGTCTTTCTGTTTCTCGACATCAACACTGGGGCGTCAGAGACCTAGCTGAACCCCTAGCGACCTAGGCTGCAATTAGTGGCGACAAGGATACATCGACATGGACTGAAGCTTCACGGTCTCTAGCATCGTTCGTCAATCACTACAAAAATAGCTATCTGAACGCCTTTGCTAACAAGCTAGCCACGGAGCCTCCCTCAATTCACCATGTCGCGTCGCAACTTTGTGTTGGCGCTCGACACTTTGGCTCGATATTCATGCTTCCAACACACTGATGCTGGCCCTTTGTCACTAGCGCAGGAAATCTCGCGTGCCCCAGGGTGCCCATCCGGGCGGACGTGTCTGCTGCCATTGCCCTCCGGTCCCATAATCGCCGTAACCTCCCTGGGGATTGCGGGGACCATAATATGGTTGATAGCGAGGATACTGCTGCGCCCTCGGATCGTACGCGTACCTACCCGAGGTGTCGCCCCAACTTTGCATTGGTACGTAGCCAGCAGGACGTCGCTGGACATCCCATGCGCTCCTTTGGCGCCCATCGAAATACCACGTACCCGTCCTAGGCCCTCCAGACAGATATTGAGAGCTAAAGGGATTCTGATACATGTTGATTAGAAGGCCGTTGTGTTGGTATTGCAGTGGGTGTCTGAGAGGTCTGGAAGTTTGACTCTGGATGCTGTTCTGGAAATTACTTGGGGTCTTCGGCGATTTCGTTGATGAGTTCGATGAGAATCGTCGCTGATATAGGTACTGCCGTGGCAGGGAAAGGAAGAAGGGATATTTGCCTGGCACCCCGGGCTCGAGTACCTGCTGCAGCCTCAGGAGTCTGGTGAATGAGATATTATAGCTACAGTCATCGCGGTCCATGTTATGGCTTCGTTGGCTGTCAGCGTACTTTCGCTCGCTGACGTTGATGTAGTCCCAGGACATGGTGAACTTACATTCACTGCAGCCACGCCTGGCTATCACTGTCAAATTTGCATCGAGTGCATGCCAATCCCAGTACCCAACGATCCCTTGACGAGCACCGGCCACCGACGCATTGAGTAGGGGTTTGGGCCAGTGCTTGTAGCAGTCACTATCGCGGCGAACACCTGGCAGTCGCGACTGGGCACTGTGGCGCCCTCAGCACCATTGCGTCCTGGAAACTGGTAGACCTGGGAAGACAGTCGACTGCAGTCAAGGAAGCACCACTGTCGCAGTAGCAGCATGTTTGACGGAGGGCCGTTCCGATACACGCACCGACAAGACCTAGCTACGAGACGAAGCATAGGTATTAGGAATACCTCTTCGAGCACAGTCGGTGTTGTCATCAGTATTCGTGGACTATCTACATACCCCAGCGCCATCGCTGAGCACTATCGCTTCTACAGAAAGCCTGCAAAGATTGACATCCTCCCACCCCTGTGGCTCGAGCCAATACTGTCAAGTACAGCCGGCGTCGTGTCACGCTCACCAGTATTCACCCCATGCACCCTGGTAATCGAGTCCATAATTGCTACCAGGCCAATAACCATCGTTCTGCATGCGCTGAGTATCCCAGTTGTCTTGGCATCCGTGGACGTCGTAGCCCCATTCCTGGCCGTTGTCCCACATGCCATTGCCTGGAGCCATCAGCCGATGACCCAAGCCCTGCTGATAACCGAACCCCTGTTGATCCCGAAGACTCGGCCAAGTCTCAGATCTCCACCATATGCCCAGGTCATGTCATTGATATGGGCGCCGATGCTACATCCAGGGTAGTAGGCTGGACATCGACGGTCGACCTGTCTTGAAGGGTATGGATACGTGCCCCCCAGCGTATAGTAGTCGTTGGGCTGGTTATTGAACCACGTCTCGCTGTTGTCCTCGGGCACGATGCCTGGGTAGCGCTGTTGCCACGCCCACTCCTCAGGATCAGCGGCAGGGCCTTGGTATGCCCAAGTGTTATTATTCATGTCTGGGACAAAACTGCATCCGGGGTAGTAGCCTGCCATGTCGTATGAGTGCCGCTGCTAGCGTTGCGAATGAGCAGATGCGGGTTTGTTTGCTTGCGATCGTTGTTTCGATGGTTCCCGGGTGCTGCTTTTCGTTCGGAGATGATATTTCGGTCGGCGAGGATGTTTTGGAAAGGAATAGTAACAGCCATAGCAGCGCTTTTATGCTGGAAGCCCTGGTATACAACAGTGAACATAGCGAACAAGCCAGTCACCGCACCGCGATCGACGGTGAGCAATGGCTTGCGGCTGCCATCTAAGTCTGACAGCAGTCCATAGCCAAGCGCAATCGCCAGGCAGCCGTCAGCGCGTCCGTGAGTGACTATTGTACAGGTACACTCACTGTCACTAAGTCAGCATCGCAAGAGGCCAGGTCTGGCGGGAAGAGAAGGGTGTACTTACCGACAGTGCCGTATCACGGGCCGTTGACTCAAATACAAGCAGTCAATCACAAATTCATCATTGATCATCAGTATACGTACTCCAGCAGCTTATCTAGGAATCAGCTGCCCAGCTGGCCCTAGCACCGTTCGTGATGCGCCGTTACTGTCTGAGAAGGCCTCATCGATGTTGGACTGAGGTAGCCGCAAGCTCCCATCATCATCCACCACCACCCTCATATCCTCCGCCGCCATAGCCGCCATAGCCTCCCCCCATGTACCCGCCATAGAAGTCCCCACCCCATTCATTCGGCCAGTAGCCAAGAGCTTGCTGGCCTTGCACATCCCAGTCATCGTCGTAGCCATGCACCATCATATCCCGAACCGGATTCCGATGCTCCGCCCAATTTGGAAACTGCCCATTATACGAACCGCCGGGGCGGTTAAAATGTTGAGCGAACCAAGGATCCGGGGTACCGCCGAGACCATGCATTTGATACGCGGGTTCCATGTACGACGGCCAATAGTTCTGCTCGGCGCCGTTCCAAGCCCAAGTATTGTCGTTGATATGCCGACCTAAACTGCAGCCAGGGTAGTATAGCGGGCTCTGTCGTTGGACATAGGCTGGATCAACATCCTGTCGATCGAGCATCCAGCTGTCATGGTCCTGGGCTGTATACCAGGCATTTGAATTCATTGCCCGTTCTTGCCACCAACGGTCAGACATCTTGATGTGTGAGGATCGTTGTTCTGATATTTCGAGGTGCTATTCTTCGTTCGGTGATGTCCGGTCGGTTCGGGAAGATGTTCTGGAAAGGAAGAGAGAGTCACGGCCATGGCAGCGCTCTTATGCATGAGGGACTGGCATGCAGCAGTGGTTATGGCGAGGAACCCAGTCTCCGGAACATTGTTGTCGGTGAACAGTGTTTACACAAGCGGCTAGAAAAGCAATCGCAAAACCCAGTCCCGGTCCCCAGCTGTCATAGAACTGGTGTTGACGGCCGTCCGCAGCTATTCACTGTGGCAAGATAGGCGTGAGAAGCCGTCAGGTCCAGAAGGCAACCCGAGGTACTTACAAGCGTTGCTGATATACGAACAGCACGGCCACCATCCTGGGCGTGATGAGTGTTTGCATCAATCGCTCACTACATAAGCCTCTGCCGTCATCTTATCGTATCACCATCGCCTTGGAGCACAAGAACAAAGTCTTCTCAGCCCCCGTACCACTGCCCACCACCCCAAATATCTCCTCCCTGCCCAACAGCTCCACCTCCGCCCCAATAGTCAAACTCACCAGGCCAGTAGCCCTGCGCCTGCATCCGTCCCACATCCCAACCGTCGTCGTAGCCATGCACACCCATCTCCACTCTCTGCCCCGGGTGCGTGTACCAGTGCGGCGTAACTCCCGCCAAACCATTGACTCCATTGAACGTCCCGTAGTCGCCCAATCCCTGCCCAGGACCATGCTGGTAAAAGCCGTTGCCCACATAACCAGGCCAGTTCTCAGAGCCGCCGCCGTAGGCCCATGTATCGTCGTTGATATCGCGCCCGAGACTGCAGCCGGGATAGTAATCTGGGTCACGGCGTTGGACTTCCCAGGGGGGTACACGCTCGATTTGGTCGTAGCCGTAGACGCCGTTCATGTACCATTGGCCTGAGGGTTGGGTTGCTCCGTTTCTCCACATTGAGTGTAGTTGGTGATTCGGTGATGAGACTTTTCGGTGGTTGCGTCACTCTGCTGGTATTGATGTCGGTGGTGATGGTTGATACCTGCGTTATTTCTGCTTGCTGTCGCTTTCTGATGACAATTTCCAATCGTATTCTGGGTATCGCTGTTGGATCGATACAGAGAGGGCTCTACCACAGCTTTCGCAGCCATTGTGTTTGCTGCTGCGGCAGTAAGTGCATGCCTCCAGCACACCTTCACTGGAGACTCGTGTGTCAAGCGCACTGCACCGCCCGTGCCTGCGAGCCATGATGGCATAGACGCGCCCAGGCTTCCCAGCATTGGCGATATGGAAGCAGCGCCGTGCTATCTTTATGGATAGACAAGAGACACTGAAGAAGCGGAAGATGTAAGGGCCGCAAGAGGAGTATAAGCCAGATGCGGATTCCGCAGGAAAGAATGAAAGACGTGCGGAGAGCGGTCTGCAGCAGCTTGAAAGGTAGGGAAAGGAAGTAAGTGGCTCTTTTAGTGCGAGGAGAAGGTGGAAACACCATGCGTAACGCTGAAAACACGAGACGAGCTGCTTGCTGAGATTCAACCTCACCTACAGAAGTGCTATACCAGCCATCCTGGTTGCTGTTCTGATAAAGATGGCCATGTCATCTTCGGCGAGGACCAAGTTGCGCGTTACGCGTTATCGATGTGCCGGACGTTCGGTATGGGTTGACGCTCTTGCAGGTCGTTCGGTTGGCGAAGAACAAGAGACTGCATGCGCATGGATAGGGAATCGTCGACCATATCGATAGGAGCATTCGCCATGCGACGTAATTGGCGAGTACAGAGACATATGACTGTGGGTGAGCTGCTCGTAGAAAGCAAGGCGAAGAGTACCTCTAAGCGCTGGTCAAAGTAAGTGAAGTCCAGGCCGGACTGCGGAGTTAAGCTTCACGATTCCGAGGCGCAAGCCACATTTCAAACACCACAGCAGCAAGCTCACCTCTCCTCTCCCTTCAGCTCAGCTCCAATGCCAGTCTGACATCCTCACCTCCTCAATCTCCACGACGATACTCTCGAGATCATCACAGCAAATATGAGCTCCTTCAACTTCCAGAACTTCCGCGAAAATATCGCCCAAACCGTGCAATCCGTCCAACTCCCCAACGTCCAAAACATCTCCCTTCCCAAATGGCCCACCGGCGGCCACAGCTCGATGAATCCAGACTCCGACGACGATGAGAATGCCTCTACCGCACACCCAGCCTCCACCTCTTCCGCCCCAATTTCCCTCGGCAAGGGTAAAGCCTCCACAGTCCCGGTCCGAGACGACAATGTGCGGACGGAAGACGGCCTGATACTGGAGGAGCCGAAACCGGTAGGCACTGGCCCAAAAAGTTATCTGGATCTAATGAACGAGTGCGACAACTTCCCATATTACCAGACAGATGCCAAGTTGTTCTTCGCGCACGTGAATACCTACTACGGCCTCTACGTGAACGACTACCCCGATCACGAACTCGGCTACGTCCTGCCCTCCGTCTCACAGGTCTTCAAAGGCCTCCCCGACTGGAAAGTCAACGACCGCGAACGCACCTTAACCCTCATGACCGGAGCCACAGAAGAAGAGCGCTCGAAAGTCGTAGCCATGACCACCAAAGCCCTCCGCGGCACAAACCACTTCCGCGTCCTAGCAGGCTGGCGCGACGAACTCTACCCCGTCTACGGCCCCAACCGCGACCTCCTCTTCTCCATCGAGCGCGCAGCCTCCGCGTTGTTCGGCGTAGTGACTTATGGATGCCACATGACAGCCTACACACGCAGCAAACGCTCCAAGACTTCTAGCGATCCTGATGTTCCAGATGCGGAAGAGGAGGAGATCAAGATTTGGGTGCCGAGGAGGGCGGCGAGCAAGCAGACCTATGGCGGTATGCTGGATAACACAGTCGCAGGCGGGATAGCTACAGGCGAGAGTCCTTTTGAGAGTATGGTTAGGGAGGCTGGGGAGGAAGCGAGTTTGCCGGAGGAGCTTGTGAGGAGGAAGGCGAAGGCTGTGGGGACTGTGTCTTACTTCCACATCCGTGATCGGAGGGCGGGAGGCGAGACGAGGCTGCTGCAGCCGGAGTGCCAGTACGTCTACGATTTGGAGGTGGATGAAAGTGTGGTGCCGAAGCCCTCGGATGACGAGGTGGAAGGCTTTGAGCTGAAGACGATTGAGGAGGTGAAGGAGGCGCTGAGGAATGGGGAGTTCAAGCCCAACTGCGCGTTGGTAATGCTTGACTTCTTTATCAGACACGGAATCATGACTGCAGAGGATGAAGGGTATGTTGAGATTGTTGCGAGGTTGCATAGGAGGTTGGAGTTTCCTACATTGTGAGCGGAATTTGGAGCGCTTGTGAGTATGGGATAGAGGCGTTCCGTGTACAGGGTCGGGAGAGTACGGAAAAGTGAGGACTTGGACAGGGTCATGTGTGTAGCTATGATGTTATGATACCCAGGAAACGCGCGCGCTCTGCAAATGCATTTCAAGCATGACCGATGCTATCATCCGTCCCGTGACTCCCCCAACTCCTCGCTAATACCATAATACCATCGTCTCCTTTTGCCCTCGCGCCTAAATGTGCCATCTCCTCCTGCGAGTGACGGGTACGGCACATCGACCAATGCCCGGCGTGCCAATGAGCCGTTCCCTCCCATGGTTTTCCGCATGGTAGCTCGATGCGGCAACAGCTCGGCCTAGAGACGTGAATCGTACATACCATAACCTCATCGCCGGGATGTCGTTGTTCGCTACTGCCGCCACTGTCGCTGGAGATCATGGTTTCCGTGCCCTGCTCACTGAAGTAGTCCTACCGCTTCAACAGCATATACACGTGCTCGATCCGCAGCGGACTGAGCTTCTTGTACGGCCCGTCTAGACATAGCAGGAGGCCGCCGAAGGAGATGTAGACCTTACTGTGTTACCGCCATTAAAGTCAGCATGCACTTACATTCAACATTTCCTTCCCCTCCACCACACCCACACATAGCACAAAATATACTCACATATTCATCCCCTCCCCCGGATCCTCATGCCGATACACCTTCCCATAACACACATAATCCCACAGATCCGCCAAACTCTGGTTCTCCGCTCCGGCTTTCTGGGGTCTCCAGCCTTTCTTCTGCACGTCTTCTATCGTGCCATCTAGATTGAGGGTTTGAGCGAGCAGCATCGTGACGTTCTCGTTGGGTTGCAGCGGGTAGAGTTCGGAGTTGACGTCCAAGGTGATGGAGGTAGTGGAGTCGGTGGAGGTGCCTATGACGCGGGCGACGCGGTCGTAGGTGCCGGAGAGGAGGGTGGTGATTGTGAAGCTTTCTTCGTAGAGGTGGGCGTCTGTTGACATCTTTGCGGTGGGTGGTGGATGTTGAGAGGCGCTTTTGTGGGGTGGCGTTGCCGGTATAGGATACGACTCGGTTCGTAGTCGTGGAAGTGCTGTCTTTGAGGGTGAAGATCAGTGTTGTGGTTGGCGCAAAGTGATTGAACTTTTTGTTGCAGTTTGGCGGTTCTGAAGTTGCAACTCGGAGATGGGGCAATGTTCCGCCGAGCTCTGGCCTGAGGCAGAAGGCACGCGAGTGCTAACGACTACCTTCACCCGTCTGATTTTGGAGGTCTAGTTACTTCAGCTATAGAAACGCTCCAATTGCTATCATTTTCTTCGTGTTGCTCTAGAAATACATATCATGCTCTCTGCCTTTACTTCGCCGTGATTAGCCAAGCCAGCGCAAGTGCTTTCACGCTTCCCTATAGCTGATCGCGTCCCTCCGCCTCCTTCTGCTTCTCCATGAACTGCTGCTGTAGGTCTGCGAGATTACCACGTCGCTGAGATCCGCCGCTGTTAAACTGATCATTGCGAAGCCTCATAGTGCTCTTCTTCCCACGTAGGGACTTCGTTCCTCCGCGCTTCTTGATCTTCATTCGCTCAGACGGCTCTGCAGCTGGTACCTACTATCATTGCTTAGCGACATCGGGATGGTATCTTAGTAGTAGACTCACCTGCGCCTCGCCATCACCACTACCGCCATGATCAGACGACATAACGTCATCTTCCGTAGCCTCTTCGACGCTCGGAGGTGGAGCCTGCTTCGGAGCCTCTGGATCGTCCACGCCACGTTCAGCCTGCGACGTCTCGTCCTTGCCAACTGCGCTAGCCGCCTGACCCGTCTTCAAAGTTGCCGACTCAGACTCTGAGGTTGCCTGCTCGGGAGTTATGAACTCATTCGCTGATGTGAACCCGCCGGGCTTGACATCCGTTCCAGTCCCGCCACCTGCCTTGCTCCCGCCGTGGCCGATACCCCATAGGTCTTGCCCTCCTGAACCTATCAGCAACCGCTTTCGCATGTCCTCCAGCGCGCTTGATGCAGCTCCATTGTCGGTGGCACCGGAGACTGGTCTCGAAGACCTGAGCTGGACGTCAGACTTCGGTGCATCAGTTGCGCTGCCTGACTGCGGCGGTGTCACCTTCTTTGACCCCTCCTCCGGCAGAACGATATCAGTCGCTTCGTCTGGTACAACTGGTTCGCTTAGACCAGGCTCGGTGACTGGCTTCTTCTCCTTGTCTTTCTTCACCACATCAGCACCAGACGCCGCGGCCTCAACGCCTCTGTCGATCATCTCAGCTTCGTCTTCCTGGAGTCCGGCTTCCTGGTCTAAACCGAGCGTAAAGCCGGTCCACTGCTGTCTTAGCTTCTCCTTCTCTTCCTGGCTCATCTCTGGGTACCGATCCTGGGCCGTAAGCTGGCTGGACTTTTGGAGGCCACGACCTAGCCTAGTGTGCGGCTTATCAAGCCATTCTTTCTCCTCTTCTTGGACGACACGGAGTCTGTCGAGGAGACTCCGGAGCTCCACAAGTGCACCTTCGGTAAGCTCGTTGGCGTAGTGCGGTTTCGGAAGAATGCGAGCTAGCAGCGATGTGTCTTCTGTCCCCGGCTCTGGCTTCGGAGGAAACATGGCTCTTCCAACGCCATACAGTATTTCGGCCTCTCGACGATACTTCTCGGCCCGAAAGTAATCATCCGTCGCAGACGCTGCCAGGACAAGAGTTCGGATGTGCAAATAACGAGGAAGTGCATGATCGAGGAGTGCCTCGCATGCGTCAACGCAGTCGTCCATCCACTCCTCGTTGTATAGCTCAAGCGCTTGGTCGAAGTCTTTGAAGTACTGCTCGACGATCTTCGTGGACTGGTCGTCCATCCTGGGTGGTGCAGCTGACTTTGGTGTCGCTGGAGTTGGTGACTTTGATATGTGCAATGTCGACTTGTCAGGTGTGGGTAAGGTCCGTTTTTGGAACTCGGCTTCGCGGGTAAGATCTACAGTTCTGCGACTGCCGGGTCTGATTTGTATCAGAAGAAGGGCTTTAAGGGTTCGCCTTGTCGGAGAAGAATCGAGAGAAGTCGTGATAAAGAGCGAGGCAGCTGCAAAACTCGCGGCGCCTTCGCCGCTCGCTAGAAAGCGCTAATGGGTTCCTTTGCGATGAACCAGCAGCTCTGCGGCAGATGCCAGTCACGCGCTTAGATGCGCGAAGGTGCGTTCGTTGTCTCTTGCTGGAAAGTGTTTGTTTGGTGGGCTAGCTATCATTAATGCAGTAGATCCCTACCGTGAATGCAACAGACCGTTCTTCCGCTCGGGAAGCTGCTGGAATCCGTTTCGGACCGGGTTCATTCACTCACTACCGGCGCACAGGCCGGAATACAAACAGGATACGTCACATTTGCATCGCTGATTAGGTAACCTTCGCGCACCTCTCGTTCACTCGTAGACTGTCGAACCCAGTTCCAGAAACACTTTCGCCAGCCTCAACAACGCTGCGCATACACAAAACCGATCAACTCCAGGCTGGCAGCGGCCTTTGAACCCCAATCATCCGGACGGCCAAGCGAGCGATCACTCTGATACCACCAACTTGCCACCGAATCGACCACAGCAACGACAACAGCAACGACCACAGCAACGCCAATAACAACCACAAACTCGGAGCAGCTATGAGTTCCGACAGCGCGAAACCAGCAGCGGCGAAGCGTCCCACTCCTCAACCAGGACCCAACGTCCTTCCTGCACGCAAGAAGAGCAAGATCAGCCAGACTTCATCCGCTCCCCGCGCGCCGTCACAGACCGGAGACACCGACAGAACGTCAAATGGTCTTATCGACGGCAACACCAAGCTCGATCCCGTCCATATCGAGCTCACGGCTAGGACGGAGGGTCTCCGGAAGTGGATGGACGTTAGAAAGACAATCAAGCTCACGCGCGAGGAGAGACCGTACACGCCTGTCAGCTCAAGCTCGGATTTCGACATGGATTCTGTGTGCCACGTTCGTGATTTGCCGGTCTACGACAATCGAAACTTCGTTATTCAACGCATCGAGTCGAAGCAGGTGAGAAGAGTGCCGCGCCATAAGGAGACTATCGCCTCCCAGCGCATCGACCAAAAAGGCGAGGATGTGAAGATCTGGATCATACATGCCAACAACGCAAACGATGCGAGTGCACCTACTTTCGCACTGTACGACGACGATGCTGCTACGAGTCGTGATCCGCTCGAGCTACGAGGCGGCCTTCTTGAGCATTCGCTCTGCTCCGAAGATCAAGCTTTGGAGATCGGTCGTGCGGCATGCAGGATTATGGACCGACTGCCTATTCCCTTGCTGCTTGAAGACTGGTACCCGCCCAAGAATGTGGAGAAATCAATCATGACAGAGCCTGTCAGTTTCGCTCGATCCTACGGAGGACTACCGCGCCAATTTATCGAGCTCGTTGCTCTGCGTGAAGCCATCCCCAGCTTCGACTTCTCCACGCTCTGCTCGCGATTGCTGCATCCGGCATGGCGCCCGCAGACCATGAAGCTCAATTTCAATAAGTCTAAGAACAAGGGCGAAAGCGAAAGTACCATCAAGAACGTAATCAGCTACATGCCGCCGTTGCCGCTCCAATTGGACAACTGGCGCGAGTGGCCAGACTTTACCACGACCTCCAGAGCAGGCAATGCAGGCATGCAAGTACCATTCCAGTCACTAGATCAAGTGTTGATCAACTCACTTATTGTGCCTCCCGACTTCGCCCTGGTCTACGACGCTGACGCAGTCGTGGCGAAAGACCGGAGCGATTCAGTCAAAGCCGGCATCCATCTCATCAACTTCATGAACTACCAAATGTTCGGATATGTGGGCTTTCGTACAGCAGCGGACGTCCGGACATACTTTGCACAGCTATCGCGGGAGTATCACACCTGGATGAGACGCGCCTCTGGTGTGTACGGAGGGTACACACTATGGCTTGTCAGGATCCGCGGCAGCGCTTCGATTAGATGTCAGCAGACGGTCGAGGCAGACACTACGCCGCGCCTACCCGACATCCCAATTGACACCAAGTCACGAATTCTCATCGCATACATTCTACAGCAGGGCCTACGGACGCTCGCTGCAGGGAAAGGGCTGCTGAATTGTTGTCAAGCTATGTTTGTCGCAGCCACCCTGGTCAACCTCAAAGAGATCAGGAAAGACGCCGCGATCTTGTTACATGACCCATCCGAGACCGAAGAAGAACGACAGGCGAGCGAGACGGTTTGCATGTACTGTTGGAACATCCGTTTGAGCGCGCACATGCAACGCGATGGAGCAGGCAGACTATTGTGCTCACCGTGTAAGCGGATAGCGTCGACATCCGATAAGGCCCAGGGAGGGAGTTACAGCCGTCTCCCTACGGTAGTTTCGACGAGTCTCCAGTCCGCAATCCGGAGGGATCGAGAGGCTCGCGGCGGCGATGCGGCTGAAACGGCTGCTTTGAGGAAAGCGCTGAAAACAGAGTTAGAAGGCATGATTCTTGATGTCGGCGCTGGATCATGGAAGAATGGCTATGACGGCGTCAAGACCATCATGAAAGGAAAACTTTCGAACTCGTACCTGGATGCTGCATCAGGGCCAGTGAACGTGGGACATCTTCCGAGCCTTCCCAGCGTCGACGGGGTCTGCGCTGTCTTTTTCGAAAACGGCAAAGCATACTACCATCATCCGAAGAATGTGACTCTTACGGATCGAAGTCTCAACTACATGAAGGCCAGCCTCGATCCATCTGTCATGCCATGGTGCCAAGCCGCTGTCACGCACTTCGTTGCCGAGAAAGAGGGCCGCGAAACAAGGCACCAGAACTGGCGCTTCTAGGAAACTCTCGACCGCGCATGCGACAACATGACCGCATCTAGGACTGCGATTTCGTTCAGATTGGCGGCCAGACTCAAAAATAAGTCGGGCATTACGCAGTGGCAGTTCGACAACGTCCTCAAGAAAAGAATGCGCACCGGGATATGGACATTCGAGGCGCCTCAGATTCCACCCACGACCAACCTCTAGATACTACGTTACGAAGTTCATGGGTTCAGACCAGGCAATGGACGCATCGAGCCGGAGATGTGGGATGAAACTCAGATCGATGAGATCAAGTTTCAGATCAAGGAGATGGAGACCGACCATGAGCGGTACAATCCAATGAAGCTGACTATCCCAAGAGCGAAGGATGGCTCCGGAGCGGTGTGGCTGTGGCAGCCAAAGAAGATGTTCGAAGATCATGGCTAGGAGATGCTCTTCCTGGAGTTCCGTACACGCTATTACACATGGGACGAAGAATGCGACAGACAGAACCGCACTCAAGAGAGCCCTACGACCGTATTCCTAGAGTACGTGCGTCAATGGTTCAAGAACGGCGGCCTTTGCCACATCTTCGGCTTTCTCATGGGACCTTTTGCCGGCAGCCCAGATGTCTACTCAATCGGCCGTGCAGTGTATCGATACGACGCTCTCGGCAACGTCGTTGGGTTTGTCCTCCTAGGGGCACTTATACAGACTGGCTTCACGAACACACGCCCGACATCCATAGCACAGCATTACAATCTCTCTAGGTGTACGGTGGTTATGGAGAGTAAATTGGCCAATAATTTGAGGCTGCACTTCCCAGGCCACGAGGATTTGATTGATTTCCTGCAGCAGACGGTCATGCAGCTCTCGACGGAGTGCGAGCACTACGATGCCATCCAAGATTTGGACGCTTATGTCCCAATCAAGACACGCACTCACTGGACAAAGAAGCCACCACGGTCTGTCCAAACGTACGACGATGCTGCTCCTGATGGCGATAACATTGAGATAGAAGATGAGATGCTCCTAGATGAGGTGAATGTTGATAAGTTATTGGATGCAGAGGTGGATGATAGTGAGGATTTTGGAGCGCTTTCGGACGACGTTGGTGCCGTGGTTTCTACAGCTGGCGACGCAGATGACGGTGAAAGTTCCGGTGACGTTGAGATGCCAGATGTTACTGGGGCTGGGAGTACGACCAAAGGTGCAGCAGCACAGCGAGCGGTAGCGCCCACGGCACCCGCCTCCAGCGCCACCGCGCCTACACCACAGCCTGCCATGACGGCAGTTCCGAAGACACCACGCTTTCCAGGGCTGAGCGATGGTGCAGGTCTGTCGCCAACAATCGGATTGCCAGTCGATGTCGCTCAGCTGCAACTTACCAACAGCGCACTGAGCATAGATGTCATGCGCCTGCAAGCCAACCTCCAGCAGTTCATACTCCAAGCGGCACCAGAGCAGCGAGCCCAGGCGCTGCAACTGCACAACGATGCGCTTCAGACAATGCGAGACAACATGCGGCAGGCCCTTTCGGCCCTGATACCCTCACCACCCGCTAGTCTGGGCACTGGTGACAATAGTAACCATCTGGGTATCATGCCGAAGACGGTCACTGCCAGCCTATATCGCGACATCCAGGGCCGTGGCCGTCACATCCCAAATGCTATTGATGGCGAGGCGAGATTTAGGGGCTGGGTTGTTGAGGAGGGAGAGTTGGGTAGTGAGCGTGTGGGCTATCCGACTAACTCTTTCACGTTTGCTACAGCTACCGGCGAGATCCTTGCTACTTACGATGAGGCTAGGCGTGTGTTTGCGGTGAGCGGAAGTGCAGGAACTGATAGTACGTTGATTGGGAACATGTCTCAGGCGGCGACGGCGGCACAGAGATTGGGTCCCATGTCGCTCAGGCTTAGGTAGAGCGGTGGATGGTGAGCAAGGGCTGGTGGTGGATGGAAGGCAGATTTGAGTTGCACATACAGGGTAGGCTGATCATGGGATCATGGGAACGAAGTGTACCTAGCCAGCAAGCATCAATAATGTCTCTACTGGTGAGATTCACTTTCGCGCCGGAGCGTCTAAGAGTTCCTTCGCTTGATCCATTGTGGCTGGTGGTGTTGAGTGAAGCTGTAGTCTCGGTGGTCGGTATGCTGGGGTGGTTGGTAGCTCGTTGTGCGGTATGGCAATGGGAAGTGTAGTTGTGAACAGATGTCACATGCAATCTGGCCTGTTGAAGCTCGGGGAAAGCAGCTGTCCTCCGCAGTTTCCCCGGTCGGGAGGGCGGAGGTGAAGGTCTTGGCAGATCTCCCGGTGCCTTTTACGTCTCCTAAGTTACCTACTTACTCTAGTAGAAGAAGGGCTTACCTAGTCATTTAGTTCTTTACTATATAAGTAATATCGGCGTATAGATCCCCTATATCTAGCGCCTATAATAGAGAAGACTACTAGACTACGCTATACTACCGATCCTAGCGTTAGCCTTACGTACGATCTACTACTAATACGTATTCGAGATTAGCGAAGTACGAGTATAGTATATCTCTATCGAGGCTAAGTTAGCTTATACTAGAAATAGCTACTCTTCTCTATATAAGTAGAGCTACCTTATAGTATTACTCTATTCTAGGCCTAGCTAGTTCTATACCTCTAAGCTACTATACTACTATATAATAGAGCTCTAAGCTCGAACGGTAGCTAGCGACGTATTCGGTAACGTCCTTAGATAATAAGTACTAGTAGTACTTACGAGCTAATACCTTATACGTTCGTAAGTAGCTATAATAGCCTACTATAGGATTATCGTAGTTTCGCTTTAGTAACTCCTCCTTTAATATAGCGCTATTAGGGACGTAGATTCGTCCGTTATAATATAGTAATCCGTTATTATTAAACTTGTAGGTACCGGATCCCTTCTAGCTACCTTCTAGATATATTTCGGGTATAATAGTATTACTAGTATCTACTCGTTTACAATTATTAATAAAGGCGTCCCTCTACTAAATATCGCGTATAAGATCTATAATAGACTCTAAGGGATTAGTAAATACCGTTTTGTCTATTATAGCTATAGCTATAATAGTACGAGGTACGAGTAGGTTATAGCCTATAGTACTAGCTAACGCTACTATAGCGGTATCTATAGTAACGTCGGTAGGT
Source organism: Neocatenulostroma microsporum (assembly GCA_022814695.1). Taxonomy (NCBI): domain Eukaryota; kingdom Fungi; phylum Ascomycota; class Dothideomycetes; order Mycosphaerellales; family Teratosphaeriaceae; genus Neocatenulostroma; species Neocatenulostroma microsporum. Next base: position 28,875 of record JAKLLW010000512.1, read on the forward strand.
TCGCTATAGGTAACTTACTACTATCGCTCTATAAGGAACTTATATACTAGCGTAATTGTCGGTATCTAATTAGGAAACCTATAGTCTTCTTCTTTGTCGGTAGTACCTTTCGTATCTATTCTAGACGCGCTCCGGCTATCTCCTATAGCTTCTATAGAACTATAGTCGAGGCCGAGTATTATAACCCGTAGCTTTTATTAGAGAGTTAGAAGTATACTATTTAACTACTCTCGCTTAACCGTATCCTTAAAACCGGCGAAGTAGTTAGGCCTATATAATAACCTATTAGAAGGGTTCGCCGTTCCCTTCTTATATTCGATATTAAAGTTATAAGCGGCTAGCCGTTTAGTAATACGGGCCTATCGTCCCGTTAAGGACTACGTAGTTATAAAGTACTTAAGGTTATTATAATCCGTAAGTACCTATATTAGGTACGTAGCGCCTTCGACGTAGTAATACTAGGTCTTAAAATACTTAGAGATCGCTATAAGCTCCTTATCGTACGTCTAATAGTTAATCTACGCTTAGATAAAGCTCTTCGAGTAGTAGGCTATAGGATACTAGTATTTCTAAGCCGGATCCTTATCGGATAGCTAGAGTAGTATACCTATATACGCCGCGTCTAATACGTCGGTAATAATTATAATAGGTAGGCGTAGGTTAAAGTATCTTAATATAGGAGCCTTAGTAAACGCGTCTTTAATAGCGTCGAAGGATACTTACGCCTCCGGTAGCTAGCGCTATTCCTCTCGGATAATCTTATACTTACCCTTACCTTACTATATATAGCTACCGGCGAGGAGGTTGTTTAATAGCTTCGCGAGCCTAGAGTATCCCTAGATAAATCTCCGATAGAAGTTCGCGAAGCCTAAGAATACCTAGATATCGCGGTAGCTTTATAGCGTCGGCTATTCGGTAATAGACCGGACGCGCTCCGGGTCTATAACGGTACCCTCTAGTATAATAATAAAACCTAGAAACTCAATCTCCTTCGTATAGAATTTATACTTAGATACCTTAGCGTATAGTCCCTATTCGCGAAGCCGTTATAGGACGAGGCGGACGTACTCTATATACTCCTCCTCGTTTTGCGAATAGATTAGGATATCGTCTAAGTATACTACGTAAATACTATCGACTAAGCTACCGAGCGCTCTATAGATATAGGACTAAAACGTCGCTAGTACGTTAGCTAAGCTAAATAGTATTACTAGGTACTTAAATAGTCCGTATCTCGTCTTAAACGCCGTCTTCTATTCGTTACCCTCCTTAATCCTTAGCCTATAGTATACGTCTCGTAGATCTAGCTTCGAGAAGATCTTCGAGTAACCTAGACGATTAAGCATCTCGCTAATTAATAGTAATAGATACCGATTCTTAATCGTAATACGGTTAAGACTACGGTAGTCTACGTAAAGCCTTATACTACCGTCCTTCTTAGGAACAAATAGGATAGGAGCTCCGCTCGGAGACTTACTTAGTCTAATCTATCCTTTAGCGAGTATATTCTTAAGGTACTCGCGTAGGATCTCTAACTCTCGCTACGAGAGGTTGTAGATTAGTAGCTAAGGTAGCGATTTACTAGGTTCGAGGTCGATAGTATAGTCGTACTCGCCGTTCTACGCGATTATACTAGCTAGCTTATTAGAGAACACGTCTATATATTCCTAATACTCCTTCGGTAGGCCTTCGGCCCTAGTATATATACGGCGCGTATCCGGTAGCGTTACGGAGAAGATATCCTAATAATGTTCGTATTACTCGGGAAGTTCTCTCGCGTACGCCGCTATAAGAACGTCTAGATATACCTTCGCTAGAAGATCTCGGTACTCCGCGTATAGTTTATAGATAGTCTTAAACCTCTTATAAAGGGCTACCGCGGCAATATACTATATATCTTACTTCTATACTAGTAAAGACGTAGGGTCCCGATCTCTACTACCTTAGGTCTATAGGAGCGCTATACAGTTACCTAGACTACTATTATCGTCCTAAGCTAGATTATAGGCGGAAGGGGGACGGTACTCGTCCGAGTCCCTATCGGGGTCCTTGTCTCGATAATACTTAGAGATATACATCCCGTTTTCTAATCGGTAGTCGATAATACCGTCCTCGATAGCGGCTACTAATATAGCGATCTTATTAGGAGCGATAGGTCTCGCGCCTAGTAGTCCCTATATAAAGGATCTATCGAGCTAGCTAATTATAGGGTTAGTACTAGCAAGCTAGTCCTAACTAAGTACTATATCGTATATAGTAAAGCTAGCTACCTAGAAGAGCTAAGACAACTAACGTTCTTCTCCGGCGCTATTATTAATAGCTACCTAGAGCCGATAAGGCTTTAGTAACGCTATCTTATTATCGTTAAGGAAGCGTATACC
>JAKLLW010000513.1:0-31170 GCA_022814695.1 Neocatenulostroma microsporum
AGAGTGCTGAAGCGGGATAGTTGAGAACAGTGGAAGTGGTGGAAGTACTGAGTGCTCTGGTGATGGTTGTGATTGCTCTCTGAAGAGGGCAGTAGAAGACGAAAAGATGCCTCCTGATATACTTACCGTTCCCTACTCCTTGGATCGTTCATGCTCACCACAGACACAGCGAGACTGTCTTGAATGAAATGAGATCAGCATGTCTTGCTCGAGAAGACCGAGACCATCTCATTCGCGTATACGCCACCAACGAACTGCGCATCGTGCGTTCTTAGGACCGTGAGGCTCATGCTATGGACAAGACAGTCACGCAAGACCAACAGTAGACGAGTTCCAGACCACACCGGGCGAGGCTTGATGACAATAGATAGTGCCATCCTCCCGCAAGACTCGAGTCAGTCCTGAGCTGCTGTATGAGCCACCAGACACTCAAGAAGAATTTGAGTGCTAGAAGTGGCTTCTTGTCACCTATACACCATGCCAGTACGTTGAGTATATCGCATAACGGCACCATTGCGCAATGCTATTGTTTGATGGATGATGCTAGCCCGTGGTCCCTGAAATTGCCAAAGAAGCATCCAGATGTACATGCTGGCGTGTCCAAGACATCATGACTGTCTTGTACTGGTTCAGTCGTGACGGGTCTGCCATGGTGATAGCAACAATTTACCTCCTACGCAGGCTCCATGAGCGTGCTGCGCCGTGCCTCTGCCGCCAGTAGGTCGCCCATGGCCTTGGGCGAGACATGCGTGCTGAGACATATGTATTGAACATGTCTCCGTCATGGTGGCGTACGCTGACGGTTCCAGCTTTGGCAGGTGTTGACGCGCCGATAGCCTGCTCAGATGAAGGCTCTCCGGCGTCGCGGTGAGCGTCAGGATAGGCACTGTGGTGGCGCAGGTGCAGTAAGCAGCGAGGTGTTGTAGAAGAGAAGGTGCCACCAGCGGCTCCTGCCGCGAAGGTTTTGCCGCTGAATTCTACGTCACACAAAGACTGTTTTGGAGGGGCGGACTTCCTTCAAGACGTCTCTACAATCTTACAACAATCTGAAGAGCCAAAGCCTGTGACTCCTGCAACGACATCGGTTTACAACATGGCGACATTAGCACAACCACAGCCGGCCGCCGCACCAGCGATGAGCGCTTCATCTCATCCGTTCACCTGCAACACTTGCCAGGTAGCGTTCAGAGACCATGGACTGCAAAGGACGCACATGCAGAGCGACTGGCACCGCTACAACCTCAAGCGACGAGTAGCCTCGCTCCCACCTCTGACGTCTGAAGTCTTCGCCGAGAAGGTGCTCGCCAACAAGGCCTCTGCAGCAGCGACGGCAGCAAGAGCAGGCTTCGAGAAGCGATGTGAGGCCTGCGACAAGACGTATTACAGCGAGGGCGCATACATCAACCATCTGGGTAGCCAGAAACACCGTATGCTTACGGCGAGACTGAACGCAAGAGGCGGCAACGAGACGGAGAGTATGGCCGATTCAACCATGTCGCTGGGTGACCCCGTAGAGACTGCTAGTACGACCACTGCAAGCACGGTGACTCTTAATGCCGAAGAGCAAGTGGCCGAGGAGGAATTTGACGAGGTCGTGGATGGCATTAAGAAGACTGGATTGGATGATACCTCCGACCCCGTGTCAAGGCGACCTTCGAGACCTACACCGACATCCGCAGCACCAGCGAACGGCCATGCAGAAGACAAGGAGATGGCTGAGGACGGCGACTACGATCACAAGGCGGATCTGAACCAGTGCCTCTTCTGCAACTACATCTCGCCAAGCATGGATCTCAACATGAACCACATGTCACGACAGCATGGATTCTTCGTTCCTGAGAAGGAGTACCTGGTTGATCTACCGGGACTTATCAACTACCTCTCCGAGACGATCAACGTGCTTCACACTTGCCTATACTGCCACAAAACCGTTCACACTGGATCGGGTGTACAGACGCACATGCGCGATCGCGGACACTGCATGGTTGCATACAGTACGGAGGAAGAGCAGATGGACATCGGCGAGTTCTATGACTTCAGGTCAACGTACTCAGACGAAGAGTCAGAAGATGAGGACATCGAAGACGCGAACGGCGGTGTCAGCCTGGGCGTCAAGCGTGCGGCTAAGACAACAACCACTGGCAAGGATGGTGAAGACATGGACGTGGACGATGATGAAGAGGGCTGGGAGAGCGACAGCACGCTATCATCCGTACCCACCGACGAGATCACGTCCGTGCCTATCGACCATGAGCATCGTAAAGAGAGGCTCGACAAGCACAGGCACCATTCCCACAGTGATCCGCGACCACACAAGAACAGCGATGGGTTCCACTCGCATGCCCACCACACACCTACCGCAGTCTACCACGACGACTACGAGCTCCACCTTCCCTCTGGCCGAACAGCCGGCCATCGCAGCCTCCGGACATACTACCGCCAGAATCTGCGCAACTACCCTACACCCGAGGAGCGTGTGGAACAACGCATGCTTGAAGACGGCCGTCACGACTCCGACGCCGATGACGAGAACCAAGTCGCCCAGACGAATGGCAGCGGTGGACGTGGCAGAGCGATGCAAGTCACTCGTGCCAATGGCGGGCTAGGCATGGTTGGCGTAAGCGATGCGAAGAAGCGAGAGATTCGTGCCGTTGAGAAGCGAGACATCAAGAAAGCGCAGCGGGCGGAGAACAGGTACAAGGCGGGCAATGAGAAGAGGCATAACTTCCAGAAGCACTTCCGCGATCCGCTGCTGCAGTAGTGATTTGCGGAGGTGGTATCGGGACGTGTTATGCTTTCAATGGATTGCTGGAAGAGCGGTATTGGTTTGCCTGTGCGCGTTTGCATGGCGTAGTGCTGCCCGAAAGCATGGGCGGATGAGATCCGCTAGATAGACGTCACGTAGACAGCTCGGACTACGAGCTCTAATAACAATGAAGCAATGAAAGCAATGCCGACGAGACCGGAAGTGACGTTGTTGGTTGGTTTGTGCTCGGTTGCACGAGCCTGCATGACTCTGGCGTAAGCGTACTGCTGCTGCCCGATTGAGTATGCCGGCTTGGCCGCGTAATAAGATAGGTAGCTGATTGGCAATACGACCGCTTGAAGGTCTGTCGCTACGATGGGGATGCGAGGGGACTCTGCAACTGCGTCCATGACGAGCCCAAGCAATCGTAGGTAGCTGGTAGGCGATACAGATACGCGAGGTTCACGTAGTATGATGGGGAGGATCACGTAGTCTCAAGACGTCCGTCCAGCCCCTTGAGTCTGCAAACACCACAACGTGACAACACCACGCACACGCCGAAGTAACGACGCTTCACCTCCTCTTGCTTATATTCACCGCTGCTGTCTTTCACATGTGAGTCCCGACCGGCTATTTTCCGGTGTGGATCTCGCACCGAACCGTGGTAGCCGTGCGCCACAAAACCTTGTTTGCTGTCTTCAAGAGACCCTGACCCTGCCGCTTTTCGGTCGCCCTGCATTTGCGACTTCTTCTTCCATATATCAGAACACCGACGTCCGCTTCCCAGCCACCGAATACAGTACGAAGTGATCATGGAGTCCGTCGCAAGGGTAGAACAGCAGCGCCAGGCTCTGGAGGAGAATTTGAAGACGCTAAGGAAGAGTCTCAAGTACTGGCAGACTTTTGAGGCGGAGTATGAGGGTTTGAAGGAGGAGCTTTTGGACGCACCGCCTGGGCTCGATAATGCTAAGCTTACGGAGATCTCGAAAACTTACAACGGCGATCTGGTAACTGAGGCGGTCGTCCTGGAGCTCGCTGGCCTCGATAAGCCGGAGAATTTCGGGAATCCGCCACGCCCCGCTAGACAGATCATCCGAGACATTGAGCGCAGGCAGGAGTATGTTCAGAAGAATATCGAGACTATCCAACGACGGTTCTTTGACGCAGAAGCGAAGTTGGAGGAGTTCGATTTCGCCGCCACGAGAGATTCCGAGACTGGGTTGCCACTTACTGAGATTGAGGAGGAACTTGATGAGGATGACAATGTTATCTCGAGCCGTGTCTCAAACCCCGAGCAGGCCTCAAGCAAGCTCGTGGAGTCGCTGCGGAAGGCCGGGCTTTCAAAGGCGGACTTTGAAGGTGGGGAGAAGTATGAACCGCCGCTGAAGTCTGCCATCACGAACGCTTGCCCACCTATACCGAGCACACCTGCACAAGCTCCCGTATCTGTCAAGCGTGCAACACCTATAACAGATGTGTCTGCGATTGCGGGAGACTCCGCGCTCGACGACGGTACGCCCGAGCGGCCACAGATCCGGAAGAAGTCAGTCTCTTTCAGCGTGGATACCAAAGCCCCACCTGAGATTGTACGCTTCGAGTCGGAGGATGGTAAGAAGTCTGTATCCTTCGCGGAAAAGGTTGCTGTCGCGCCCGCTGCTCCTCCGCCGGATACGAGGACTGTGCAGTTCTCGCCGCAGGTGGAGGAGATTCCGGCTCAGCCCTCGTTGCCGACGTCGCCGCAGATTGCTGCTACCGAGGCTGGTGCTATCGACGAACTGGCCAAGAGCGATCACCAGAAGGAACTAAGGGCCTCCTTCAAGCCTGGAGACAAGGTCAAGACTATTGGTGATGATGATGAAGTTGTGGCGGAGGATATCGTTCTGCCGGAGGGCGAGAGCGAGGAGGATGCGCAGGCTAGACGCGAGATGCTGGACTACCATATGAACGAGGTGGGGCATGTCGTGGCGGAAATGGATTTGGACGCTGGAGATGATTACAACGAACTTGACGATGATGACTACGAAGATGATGACACCAGCTCGCGCTACACTGGATCGACGTACCAGGATGACGATACGCCTTACACGAGCGGACTGTCCGATGAAGATGATGAAGATGAAGATGAGCACGGCCGTACGAAGAAGAAGGTGATCTCAGATGACTACCGCAAGCAAATGCTCGAGATGCAGCAGCGTCTCATCGGCAACATGGGTCCAGCGCCGGGAGATGCTGATCTGGTTGATGTCGACCCCGAGCTCGACATGCAAGATGTCCGTAGACTGGTAATCCGCAACAAGCGCAACTCTACTTCTTCAGCAAGCTCGGAAAACAGCGAGAAAGAGAAGAAGGCTGGTGGCAAGAAGCGTGTGAGCTTCGCCGAGGAGCTTGATGTCGCTGTACCTAGCTCGCCGCCGCTCAAGGCGCAGAAGCATGAAGCGGGAGAGAACGTAGCGCCGGTTTCTGACACCATTGCGGAGCGTGCAGCGCCAGCAGCTCTACCGGCACAGAACACGCCAGCGAAGCCATCCCGCTTCAAGAAGGCTCGCGCAGTTCCCACCGAAGACTCCGCGACCGCCTCCTTCGACCCCACCACTACCCTCTTGAACACCACTCCAGAAGACTGGGCCGATGTCGACGACGCTCCCACGGGCCCACCAGGCAAGATCCTGGCCGACAACCTGATCGAGCGCCCCGCTTCTTCCAACCCTTCTACAGCACCCTCGGCAGACGATGATCCAGTTGCCGAGCGCCGCCAGCTTGCAGCAGAATACTACCGCCGCCGGAATGACATGGTCAGAGCCCAGGGTGGGTTCAAGGTTGATAGGGACGAAGATGAGGAGATGGGTGAGCTGATGGAGGAGAGGGATGGGAAGTTGAAGAAGGTCAGTCGGTTTAGGGCTGCTAGGATTAAGCCGTCGTAGGGTGTGTGAGAAGGGTGGAGGGAGTAGCAGATAGTCAGACGAACGCGCTTCTAGTCCCCAGGCTGACTCTTTGAATGTCCTACCTACGGGGGTGCGTGACCGTTTCGGACTGTCTACAAGTGGTGCAGCTGTACTCCGTGCTGAAACCACCTTACAATCAGTCCAACAGAAACATATATACTCTAGAGATCCATGGAACACATCACCTTCGATGTCAATCTACAGGTGCTAGTGATTGGATGATCATTTACATGCAATGTGTGGCGTCAGATGCAGCCACTTACGATGCCCTCGCCAGCGGCGTACGAATCGCACTTCTAACACACTGTAACGGGTCGGTGAAACGATATGAGCTGATCAACGCAGAGATTTCGAAATCATCAGTATCGCAAGAGGCAGAGGGGCGTCTATACAGGAGCTTGGAAGCAGCCGGTGCTGTTGGGAAAACCGCACTTAACCTCCAATACCTGGTCACTGCTCCTGGCCCTGGTAGACTATCTAGTAGCTGTTCGCACTGTGTCGTGGCAATGGAAGTCTCTATCGGCCATGAGTTCTTTCACCGATCCTTGCTGGTGTAAGCGGGTTCTCTGGCGCACACGATCTGGCATTGTGTTTCAAGGGACGAAGACATGGAGCATTCCACGGCAGCCGGTGCCGGCATGATCACAGTATTGTCACTTGCTTTGGGTTGATGCGCAGCGCTTTGACAGCTTGAACCGTTATCCAGGAAGGTACGATGTCCTGTTACTTTATCTACATTATACGGCCTTGCCGCTCACCCTGACCGGCACGTTCCTCTTGCCTTTGACGCTTCGCTTCACAGGGTTATTGTTGTACGTATACGGGCCAAAGTCAGGCTCGCCACCCAGGGTGCCGAAGATGTCACCTGTAATGAGCATTAGCACAAATACACCGATTGCTACAAAAGAGAGCGAGGACTTACCGACGTAGTTGCTGGCATTAACACCAGCCGCGAACGTGCTGTTCCAGCCATCCAGGATACCAGTCACCACCTGTATACCAGCGAGGTAGATGTTCATGATGGCAGGCTCGAAAGCGCCCTGCTCGGCGTAGAACAAGTTCGTCGTGGCAGCCTCGCCTGGAAAAGGCCGGTCGAAGTCGGAGGCGGTACGCATAACGATGATGCGGGAGAAGTCTATAAGCTTTTGGATCGCTGCGCGGAGGAGTGCTTCGCCGGTAGCATTGTCCTCTTGTGCAGTGGCGCAGTAGACACCGCTACCGTTGGTTACAAGCGTGGTGTAGTTGCCGAAGGCTGTTGAGAGGATATTGCCGGAGTAGTAGACATCTGAGGTTGCGACATCACACTCCACGACTGATGGTGCGGCGGCACCGGCAGCATAGGCAGAAGCTTGTGCGTAATTGGCTCTGTACTCGATTGCGGCGTCGCTGTCGTTCAGTGTCGCCTTGCGGGCGAAGCCAGCAGCAATCTTTTGTAGGTTCTGGTTGAACTCGAAGACCTCCGTGCCATAGATGGATTGAGGGTACTCATCGTTGACCGTGCTGCCTTGTGGTATGTATCCACTGGTGAAGTTGGTGGGGATCTCGAACTGCGAGAACTCGTACTGCAGCGCCACTTGAACCGCATAGCGAGCGAACGTGACCGAGCAGATGGTCGCCACTTCAGGGTTGACACCAGCAATACCTGCGACCATGAAGTAGGTAGTCGTAAGGTCGAACCGCTCCGAGCGGACCAGCGAAGCGATGGTGACCGCAGCATTGATCTCGCTTTCACCGGTGATGAGCTGACATACGTCGCCGTTCGCTGTGCAATGCGCATCGGGGTATAGAGGTGAGAAGCCAGGCACGGTGATGTTGATCGCTAGGATGTCGAACTCGGGTATGCCGTACCAAGCTTCGCCTTCTGGCTCTGCATCGGGACCTAGTCAGCATTCTTCCCTCATATCACTGATGCCCTCCCACCCACATACCAAACATGCTGATAATGAACATCTTCGGCTTGACGACCCATTCCAAAGCTCTTTCTTCCAGCTTCGCTGGGACCAGTGTCGCGCAGACATTGGCAGCTAACAGCGTCGCCGCGACAGCGACAGATTGGAAGACGCGCATCTTGAGAAGGGAAGGCAGGCAGTGAACGAAAAGGTGTCGCGTGCCTCTGAAGTCGGAGGGAAAGGAGCAAACCACCTACCTGGGTTGCCGAGCGAACTATATGCAACAAGCTACCAACCTTGCATTCGACCGCGGATCATAGAGCTCTTCCCAAAAGGCGGAGGTCACCGACACTTCTGTTAGCTGCAGATATGGCGCAGGTACTGGTTCCTGCATCAGGCACCAGATGCTGTGGTTGTGCACGAAGAGGTGGTGTGGCATATTTTCTTATCAGCCCGGAGGGCGCCGAACGTCATCGTGCTTGCCGTAGCCACATTAGCGCGAACTACTCCCAGCGAGCTGCTGCAGTCGGTATAGCCTGGTCTTGGTATTCATCAATCAAAGATAGGCGTTCGTGTTCGGAGTGAAAAGCAAAGTAATGTAACAGCAGGACCGTGCAACGTCACGAGGAGACGGAACTTCGGAAGTCCTGCAGTGGAAGCCAAGAAGGATGCAGCTTGCAGGAGAACGAGAACGAGTGCAACGCCAGACGTCTCGCTAACAAACCACAGCAAAATAGTGATCAGATGTTGTCTCACGCCAATCGTAGGCCTTTTTGGATCGATAGCCGTATGGCTAGTCCGTAATGCCGAACGCCTTGCTGAGATCGCATATGGCAGCATCGACAGCAGATTCAGGATCCACCCTTTTCCCAGATGATCGCAGGTCGCTCGCACTGGTAGCCGTGCTGGTAGGCGACGAAGACCGTCGCCAGATGGACGCCCATGAGCAGTAGAGAACGCCGCATATCGAATGGCAACAAGCCGACGTCGAGGGCCGCAGCGCCGAGCACTGGGTATAGCAACCATTTGTTCGCTGCGTACGGCGCGCAAGGTAGGAACAGCACCAGCAGCTTAGCCACGAACAAGCTAGCTCGCAAGCCACTGATGGTGCTCGGCTTCCCACCAAATCTCATGATCCGAGCAGCAATAGCCCTCTCCGGCGGCGGCGGCGGCAGCATCAACCTTGGACTCTGCTGCGGCGGAGGCACTTCTTCTGTAGCGGGTAAATCAATCTTCCGCGGTCGTATAGTGATCGCGCCATCTACCGGGCTCAAAGGTCTGCTGTGCTCTTCACCACGACTCGCACGCCTCGACCTCGCTGGCTTCGCAGGACTGCGTGAGCGTAGAACATCGCTTGAGCCCTGTCGCCCGAGAGTTGATAGGCCTGGCCTGCTAACGTAGACCGAGTTCTTGCGCCCTTGTGGTGAAGGACGATGTGCTGGTGAGTCCAACGACGAGACTCGAGGGCTGGTATCTCTGTCGTCCGCACCCATATCACTGAGATTGCCACCGCCTCTGATACTATCCAGAATATCGCCTGTGCTAGGTCGCTCGTTTGGGTCCACGCTGAGGAGGCGCTTGAGGAAGCGATAAAGCTTCTCAGGCAAATCAGGCCTCGCGCGTGTTTCGTCGTCGAAGCCAGTCCATTTCGTGATCTCCGCTCGCAGCTGATCGAGATCCTCATTCTCCTCGTTGCTGTCGTCTGCGTTACTGTAGGGCAAGCGGCCGAAGCACATGAAGTAGACTATCATGCCTAGACTGAAGATATCGGACTTGGTGCTGAAGTTGCCGAAGGTACCGTCTGGTGTCTCTCTTTGCAAGACTTCTGGTGCGCAGTATGAGATGGTACCAGTAGCGCCCGTAGAGCCTCGTTTGACACCTGCCGCTTGTACTTCGCCAAAGTCTGAGATGAGTACCCTCGTCTTCGTGCCGTCTTGCTGTAGGAGACAATTCGAGGGCTTCAAGTCTCGGTGGATGTAGCCTTTGGCGTGCAGGTGGTGCAGCCCTGACGTGATGTCCCTGAAAAAGGAGAAGATCTCGTCGAAAGTGAGCTTGCTGGGCCCGCGCAGGCCTTGCGGTAGTTCAGGATCTCCCTTCGACTTACGCCTTATCCTCTCCTTGAGCGCCTCGGTGTTTGATGGTGCTTCTTGGGGTCCCAGAACGTAGTTGTGTAAGTCTCCACCATTGCAGAACTCCTGCAGAATCCACAGGCAAGGCACGCTTGGTCCGAAGCGATTTGGCTGATGATCCTCAAGCCATACCCAGTGATACTGCACCAAGTTCTTATGCGGAATCCTCTGTAGCAACTTCACCTCCACCAGAACCTTCTCAAGCCAGCTATGGTTGTTGCCGACCGGTATTCGCTTGCACGCAAACTGCCCCAAAGACACCCCATCCATGAAGTGCTCCACCAGCAACACCACTCCATTCCCTCCCTTCCCCAACAGTCTCTGCTCAACAAAGAACTGCTTGAAGTACCCAGGACTGAAAGCAGAACTACTAATGCCTGGCCCGCTTCCACTAAAGCCAGCCGTCGTTGGCGCACTCCCAACAAACTCCGCTCCAGTCGGCGGTCCCGGGTCATGAGCACCGCTCACCTCCCTCGATCTCCCCGATCTCAACGCTGCCGGAAACAAGCGTCTACTCGGCGTCGAAGTCCCGGACGTATCAGGAGTGGCCCTTTGGCTCGCGGCAAGCATACCAAAGTACTCCGGATCCACGAACGGCCTATCCCTCCTATCTCTCCTCTCGACTCCGTCGGGGCTGAAAGTGCGGCCGGCATGATGGTCCTCATTTTCTCGCCCGCGGGACCGCTCCTCTCGGTAAGGTCTGTGGCAGTAAGGACACTCGAGTGCCTCGGTGAGCTCGACTGCTTGGTCGTAGTCGTCTGAGGTGGCGCGAACTTGGAGTTGGCGGGATTGGGTGTCGTAGAGGACTATCGCGTTGCCTCGGCGTCTGTAAAGGTGTGAGTAAGCGCCCTGTAATTCATGATGAGTGGAAGGAAGGCACGTACAATACGACTTCTCTAGAGTCATTGGGGTAAGGTATCAGCGACATCTGTCTCTCCCGCGGTGGCGTGTCGTCAGCCATGTTTGTAGCGAATCAATACGCATGCTAAGCTGTATGAAGGCCTGAAGCTCAATATGAGAGGCCAGGTTGCCGTGTGCGATCTGCGTGATCTCCGATCTTGGTTGTGGCTCTCACAACATCCCGCAAGACAGTCAGTGGACGATCGTGAGATTGTAGGTCGTGCAACAGAATGTTTGTCAACAAGGCAAAGGTTGGTGGTCGTGGTCGTGGCAGTAGAGGGGCTGTGCTCGCGGGGTCAGGAGTGTCTGGTGGCACAACGATGACTGTGCAATGACCGTGATTATCTCACGGTGTTGTTGCAACACGTGATACGAACGAAGACATGAAAGTCAGAGTAGAGTGGTATGTGGTGGGGTCGAAGTGGTATGACTTCGTCTCTATCAAAGCTTCCTATCTGTACACAGCTCGCGCCACTGCCTCCTAGCAGCGATGCTCATAGACACCAATAGTAGTAGAGTGTAGATCGCATATCGCAAGCAAAACACCACCCGCTATGCATCCCAAGCAACGTATCGCTCACACAAACGCCGCGCCAGACCCGTCTATCGTCTCCCACCAGGCCTTTGGTTCCTAGCCCACTGTGCCCAGTACTCTCTCTTGCGCTTGCGTATCCACTTTACGTTACGCTCAATCGCCAGGTCTACTCTGCTCTGAGCCTCCCGTGCGCAAAAGTCGTTCCATGTCGCCACCTGCCGCTGCTGCTCTGCGCTCGGTTGAGAAGGCAAGACGATCCACTTGATATCCGAGACGAGGTTCGAAGTGAGGTTCACGGTGGCCTTCTAAGCCATCGCAAGCTTCCCTTCACTCCCTACACTCGGACTCTGCTGTGGTGGCGGCGGCGGCAACTCCAACCTAGTATTCTCCGCCATCATCCTCTGGAACCCTATACCCACGCCCTCAATCACCGCAAGCAATATCGCGCAGCCTATAGCTCCATTTCGTATCGCCTTAGGTCCTCCTCTTACCGCGAGTGCGCCTCCAGTGAAGAAACCAGCGATGATGGCGTTCCAAGGGTCTTCCTTCTTCCTCATGCCCTTGACGGCGCAGTCGAAAGTGCTGAACATGCCGCCCCAGACGCCGAAGTTGCCGCCGAGAACGGGGGCGCGGGCTTTGATTGCTGTGAGTGCTATACCATCTGTAAGCATGTGACACATTTGAAAGTTCTGGAGGGTGTGTATAGCATACCTCCTATTCTCCGCTCGCCGTAGGGACTATTTCTGAAGCCTTTTACTCCGTGCCATACTGCTCCTCCTATTGCCTGCGCGAGACGTTAGTTTCGCCCACCTTCTGGTTCAGGTGGTGTAGTTTTGTACATACTCCCATACAGAAGGCGCCTCCGAAATCTGATAATGCTACCCATGGACACGGGTCTCGCGAGTGATCTAGGCCATGCCTTTCGCCCATGGCGCAAGCGGGAGGATATCAAGGTCGAGGGCGGGTAGGTGTCGCTGCGCTTTCGGAGGGGATGGGTTGATGGCTCAGAAAGTGTGATGGCGAATCTAGCTTTGGTATGGTGCTGCTGAGCGAGATGGAAGAACAGTGTAGAGGCCGTGGTTACTGCTATCTTTTTCCAGATGATGCGCTTCGAGCTTCCATCCTCGCCGGATCTTCCCGATCGGGATCCATCACCTCCGCCCTCCGCAAGGCACGCATATTACACATACACCTCCACTCACCACAGCAGCTCACCATCTTACAATCAACCATGTCTCGCCTTGCCCAGCCCAAGTCGTCGCCAGTCTCCAAACGAGACCAGCGACTAGGCGGCGTCGGCGCTCAAGATGGTGAGCTGCTTCAATGTTCCATGCACCGCATGAGTCTCCACCAGCCTACTAACACGGCTGCTACAGAGATATGCCCAGTATGCAAGTCATCGCGATATCTGAACACGAGTCTACGATTTCTCGTAAACCCAGAATGCTACCACAAAATGTGCGAGTCCTGCGTCGACCGCATCTTCTCTCACGGTCCCGCTCGCTGCCCGATTCCCGGCTGCCCTCGCACGCTTCGCAAACACAGGTTCCGCGAACAGACGTTCGAAGACATCCAAGTCGAGCGAGAGGTAGATATTAGGAAGAGAGTGGCGGCTGTTTTCAACCGAAGGGAAGACGAGTTCGAGACGTTGAGACATTGGAACGATTACCTGAACGATGTGGAGGATATCACCTTCAACCTGATTCAAGGGATCGATCTGGAAGAGACGAACAAGAGGTTCGACGCCTACAGCCAGGCGAATGCTAAGACTATTGAGGAGAACAAGGTCATGGCGGCGCAGGAACGGCAGGACTTCACTCTTCTCCAAAAGCAGGAGCGGCAGCTCGCCAGGGAGCGGAGGGAGGCTGCGAGGAGAGAAGAGGAGGAGGAGAAGAGGGAGCTGGAGGAGAATCGCCAGGACGTGTTGAAGCAGTTGGCTTCTGGAGGCGATGCAGAGACTGTGGCGAAGGAGGGACAGCAGGTCCAGTTGAAGAAGCGTATGGATCGGCAGACTGCTGCGGAACGGCAAAGGCAGTTGCAAGCCGCCTCGGATGCTCGATCTGGGAACGGGAGCAGTAATGTGGTCATCAAGGGCTTGAAAGCGAAGCAGAAAGCTGAGCCTGAAGCTCCTATTGATCCTTTCGATGGCCTACGCTTCGCAGACACATACTTCTCTCTACAGGACGAGTATGTTTGGGAAGGTATTCAAGATGCGAAAAAGGACGTCAAGCAGACGGCTGGCGGCTACGATGTGGGCGACTACTGCCACAGGTCGCTAGTCGCTGCATTTTCAGGACTTGGCGTTTTTGTCGCAGACGAAGTCACCGAGCGCAACAAGCTGGGTCAGGACAGCGAGGCTGTAGGGACAGCGAGGGCGGACATTGGGTTAAAGGACTCTGGCATGGCCGGGGCGCGATGATGCGCACGATTTGTATCAAGGTCAACTCGGTGGGCGTTCAGGATTTACTTGACATTTATGATACCCCTGGCTTAGCGAGGCGTTGGTGGCAAAAAGTAAGGCGCAAAACTGGCTCTTAGCATACATATAGTTGGGATGTATGTACAATCCACGAGCAATGCATCGAAAGGTGCGGCCAGTACATCCACAGTGTTCAATCCATGTGAGGGATCGTCCAATGTCTTGCACATCCTGTTGGCATCGAAGGTGAGGCGTTACTGATCGCTAGAGCAAGTGCTTCAATCTGGAACTGGTTGTAAGATGGTTTCAAGCCCAGGCGAATGCGAATAAGGCTTGGGAGGCCTCAACATCGTCATGGTAGACGTTAGCAAGCACACCTATCGTTCAATCCTACTCGGCGGCTGAAAAAGAGCAATGCGGGCGTTTGGCGCGTAGCCCGTAGATCGCCTCTGGCCGCTTAGGTAAACGTACTCAGCCTTGCGAACGCACAGTTGCTTGCCATGAGTTCGCAGGAGGCTGCAGATGGCGCAGTCAGGTGGCGTGCTGATCAGAGGCACTACATAGTGATTGACGGATGTTGTCTTGCCGAACTGGTGGAAGACGATGTCGAGTAGGAAGTGTTGGCAACCTTTGCATACCGGCATCATAAGTTCACAGCGTGAGATTATGCATAGGGTGTCGTTGTTAACGGAGATTGCGGCGGAGGAAGTGGCTGAGAGTTTGGGTTTCCGGCAGTTCGGATCATGAGTCGCGTCGCTCTTGGCAGACAGGCAGACGCCACCAAGCTCGTCGCTATCGGCGGGCACAACCATGATCATTTGGAACAGGACAGGTATTCGCTGGCCACAGATCAGTTTTACGGCTCCAATACATCAAGAGAGCGAAGCAGGCCGCTGTCATGCGAGCGAAAAGTGTGCCGTAAATGGCTGCCCACGCGACAGTAACAGCAACCATGTCGGCACGGCCCTCCCTGGCGATCCGGCGATCTGAATACGATCAACACCCAATTTTGCTCCTTTCGACGTCACACGAGCGCATCCTGTGCCGCAGGTCTCCGAGATGATTATGAATGTATCAGCCTTCGCCCACTTGTAGACGCTTTAATCACTACGATAAGTATCTTGCTCTCATTCTCAACATTCAGGTGACCAAACACCCTCATTGCTGCATCTACCATGAAGTTTCAGACTCTTCTGGCGTTCGCGAACCTCGCAGGGTACTCTTCGCTTGTTGATGGTTCGTTCAGCCTTGTGAAACCGGTATTTCGTAATGCTAACAGACCTCAGCGCGAGTATTGACACCTTACGACGCGCAACTTGCAGCCAGGCTTGCATCAGACCCGCGGTTCGCGGGCAGACTTGGATCGCGTGCATTGCCAGCGAACGCGCCGCACGGCTATGTACCTCAATCGAACAATTGCCCATCGGACACACCCACCATAAGAGCCGCGACCGGTTTGTCGCAGGAAGAGACATCATGGCTAGAACAGCGGCGAAGCGCGACAATCGACCCAATGCGAAGTCTGCTGGGTCGTTTGAACATCACCGGCTTGGATACAGACACATACATCAATAACCACCAGAACAATGTTAGCGCACTACCTAACATTGCTATTGCGGCCTCAGGTGGTGGGTACAGAGCGATGTTGAATGGCGCCGGGCTTGTTCAGGCGTTTGATAGTCGGACACCGAATAGCACCGGTGCCGGACAGTTGGGAGGCCTCTTACAATCTACCACATACCTGGCCGGATTGTCTGGTGGAAGCTGGCTCGTCGGTTCGCTCTACACCAACAACTTCACATCCATCAGCGATATACTGTCCCAGGATACTACCGCAGATGACTCCGGCGACCTGTGGCAGTTCGGCAATTCGATCTTTGAGGGCCCAGACAGTGGTGGCATCCAGCTCCTGGACAGCGTAGGTTACTACACAGAGCTCCAGAACGCTGTCAGTAACAAGGGCGATGCTGGCTTCAATACGACTATCACGGACTACTGGGGTCGCGCTCTCAGCTACCAGCTCGTGAACGCAACGAATGGTGGACCAGAGTTCACTTGGTCTTCGATCGCTGAGCAGGACTGGTTCACCAGTGGCAGCGTGCCATTGCCTCTGCTGGTCGCAGACAGTAGAGAGCCTGGCGAGACTCTGGTTCCCACCAACACTACCGTATACACCTTTTCACCATGGGAGCTCGGCACGTTCGATCCGACTGTGTACGGGTTCGCACCCATGCAGTACGTCGGGACGAACTTCACCTCGGGCCATCCGCGGACAGATGATTGCGTCACCGGATTTGACAATGTTGGCTTTGTCATGGGCACTTCAAGTTCCCTCTTCAACCAGGCTTTGACCACCATCAACGGGTCCAACACCACTGGCCTGTTTTCCACCGCCCTCCAAAACGGTATCGAAGCTATCCTCTCCAACATCGGTCAAGCCGACGACGATATCGCGGACTACCCGAACCCCTTTTATAATTACCACCCCGAGACGAACCCATACGCCGTCTCCAGGCAACTCACTCTCGTTGACGGTGGCGAAGACGGCCAGAACATTCCGCTGCACCCGCTCATTCAGCCCGTTCGTGAGGTGGATGTGATCTTCGCAGTCGACTCCTCTGCTGACACGACCGCTGGCAACCCCACGCAAGACTCCGCGGCCAATTGGCCAGATGGTGCGTCCTTGGTCATGACATACGAGCGTAGCTTGGCGTCAATTCAGAACGGTACTGCATTCCCGTCGATACCAGACGTCAACACTTTCTTCAACCTCGGTCTGAACTACAAGCCGACGTTCTTCGGCTGCGATGTCAGCAACCTCACTGGTCCGGCACCGCTGATTGTATACATGCCGAACGCCCCGTACGTGTACAACAGCAACGTCTCGACCTTCGACTTGCAATACAACGACACCGAGCGCAACGCCATCGTGCTCAACGCCTACAACGGCGCCACTCAGGGCAACGATACGCTGGACAGCCAGTGGTCGACTTGTGTTGGCTGCGCGATTCTTAGCCGAAGCTTGTACCGCACTGATACTACCGTGCCGGACGTCTGCACGCAATGCTTTGATCGGTATTGCTGGAACGGTACCACGGACAGCTCACCGCCCGGTGCTTATGTGCCAGAGATGAAGCTTCCGAACTACGAAGTGGATGTGACGAGCGCTGCTGGCAAATTCAGTTACTCGATCACAGCGCTGATTGTCAGTGTGGTTGCGGCTGCTACGATGATATGAGCGAGTTGGACGAGGTTAGCGAAGATTTCTTTGCATAGCGATGTTCATTGGGTATACAACGGGAGAGCATACAGCGTTTTGTCAATTAGCGACGTGCATACGATGATGATATTACTTATTCTCATTGAACCAATCTTGCATCGCAAAGTTCTTATTCCGCTCAGTGTAGATGCTTGCCCAAGCTTTCTGGCCTTCTTCATCTTGGTAATCAGCGGTCTCCTTCCTGCCGGGTGGCTGGTGATAGATCAAGTCGTTGATATTGCCTTCCACTGTCTCGCCACATTTGCCAGTCTCTACCCAGTCCTCTTTGGAGACATCGTCGAGACTCGCTAGCTCGGAGAAGCATCGCATCATGGTGCTCATTGGCGTCATCTGCTCTTCGCTGAACTGTTCTAGCAATCCTGGAGGCGCAAGGCCCGTCTTGACCAGGGCTGGGCAAAGCGCGTTGATGCGGATATTGACAGGCGCGGAGATGGGTCCTAACGAGCGTACCAGACCGACTAAAGCATGCTTCGTAGCTGCATACTGCGGAGCAAATGGTGAAGGATAGATACCAGCCGCAGACGCTGTGACGACGATCTTGCCTCCGAGCTTTGGTTTGCCTGCCTTTGTGCTGCCGAGGGTCATGTAATGCGTTGCCAGCTTGATCCCAAAGTAAGACCCGTTTAAGTTGGTGTCGAAGCACTTCATGTTTGGCTGTTTTGGAGGTTTGGTCGAATCACTGGAGAACGAGGCAAATATGTCGTCTCTATCATCGATGCCAGCGTTCGCGGCGAAGAAGTCGAGACGGCCTTGCCATTCGTAGCCTTTCTGGAACATGGTTGCCTGTTGGTCCCATGAGGATACATCGGTCTTGACAAAGACGGTGTTGTCTAGCTTCTCCTTCGGCTCGTTGACGTCGGCCATTACGACGGCCCATTGTCGCTCGAGAAGGTACTTGGTGAGAGCTAGGCCAATGCCAGAGGCTGCGCCGGTTATGACTGCTGTGGGCGGTGCCATAATCGCTGCTCCGAGATGCGGGAGAGTAGCAGAACGAGTAGGTCGTTCCAACACAGTGAGAGGGCGACTCGTTCTATACTGATGTGGGGTATGAAAGAGGGATGTGGTGGAGATACAGCCTACTACCTGCCTGGAGCTCTACGCGGAAGTGGAGAGGCATCAATTGCCGGTGAAGGCGTGGTTGCCCATAGGCGGAGATTCTTCGCGTCTTCAGCATACTCGCTCATTACTGGGGTGGAATTATGTATGATGGCCACGTTATAGCTTTCCAGATGTTTGCTCGAGTGCCATCGCCTGTGCATTGAGTGGAAGTGAGGATGAGGATGAGATGAGGTTGAAG
Source organism: Neocatenulostroma microsporum (assembly GCA_022814695.1). Taxonomy (NCBI): domain Eukaryota; kingdom Fungi; phylum Ascomycota; class Dothideomycetes; order Mycosphaerellales; family Teratosphaeriaceae; genus Neocatenulostroma; species Neocatenulostroma microsporum. Next base: position 18,138 of record JAKLLW010000513.1, read on the forward strand.
CCCATTTTGGTTGACTCTGCCGTAGAGGCAGTCTTGGCCGACGCCATGTTGACGACACAGTTTTCGCCTGCTTCACCTCCCATCAGCTCGTTCCATCCTGTATCATACGTGCTTTGTTCCCATCGTACAGAGGAAATAGCGTAGATGGTTGAAAGGTGGTCGGCAACGGAGGAGAAGGAACAAGATCGGCTTAAGGAGGAGTCGATAAGGTTCCCTGTGCGATAGGGGAGGAGGGCAAGGCTCCGTTATGGTGAGCACAGACTGTCGCCTCTTCACAGCCTTGCGATGATGAGCATGCCTTATCCTAACTATGTTTCAACCCCATATGAATACCTATGTATCGATTGAGCATTGTACTGACTGTAGCCGCATGCACGAACGCCAAACAACGTCTTGTGATCTAGATCAATGACTGAGGAGTAGAGTGAGTAGGGTATCCGCTCCCACGTCCACCAGCACCCCATTCATAGCAGGTCCATGTCGACGATGCTCAGCCATATGCTGCAGATCTGATCGCGAAAGGGTGGCTGCCTTGTGAGGCTCCAATGCTGCCGTGGCTTCGCAGAAGTTCGGATTCCTGTTTGCGACATGAAGATACAGATACATGCGAGTAAGATACACGGCGATGCCAATGCTTCCGATATGTGAACCCGTGTATCAGTCGTACATACTCCCACCATCTCTGCCCAACAGTCACTCGGTCTTCGCCTCGCCATCACGGTAAACCGAAAGCACCTCGACATCCTCTGTCACCGGGTTCAGTTGAACGCTGTACTTGTGCAGTGGGCCTTTGTTGAAAGCTTCTTCGACCTCATCATCAGTCTTGCCGTGCTCCAGGATGACCTTTTGACGCAGCCTCTTGAAATTGCCGTTGATAGCTCTGGCACCGATCTCGGTGTCGTACTCTTTCGCAAGATGCTGACAGATCCTCCCGTCGTCAACGAGGTTGATATGCGCATGGCCAATCATCAGCTTGTCGACACCATTCATGGCAATCGGTCGACGGGCTTTATCCTGGAACTGCAGGTAGAACTTATGCGCTATGACTGCGGCTTCGTTCTGACTGAATGGAAAGAAGGGAACGATCATATCGATTCGACCAGTGACCGCGGGCTGCGCACCGTCAGCACGTATTGGCACAAGCTTCAGGCTTCACCCACAGAGAAAGCGATGCGGTATATGCTCGTAAGCTCGGCTTGGAGAGGCTCCATTGGGACCTTGTCGGCATCCTCGTCCGTCAGCTTAGCGAGATTCCTCTCGTAGAAGTGGTTGATGGCTCTGTCGCCAAGATTCGTGGCGAGCACCCAGATATACTTGCTTGCATCGACAATCTCATTGTTCTTGCGATTGCGGTATAGGCCTGGTCGCTGTCAGCAATCATCCTTGATGAGCTAGGGGTCGAGACGGACCAGTATCCATCACCTTCAGCAGATCGTCTCGGCACTCTTTCGTCGTCTTGTCGAACTCGTCGAGAAATATCACACAGTCTTTACCGCTGTAAGCAGCCATGTAGTTGTTGAGCGGGGATCCTTTCTCGTTCGAGTGGTAGCCGAGAGGTGGTCCCAGCAGAATATGCTCACTCCTGATCTGCGCACAGTCAAGATCCAGCGTCGGAAGTGATAGAAGGCGACCTAGCTGAGTGGCGAGCTCAGTTTTGCCATGCCCACTCAAATCTGCAAATGCCAGAACGAGCGGCTTGTCGGTCGGAAGCGCTATATGAGCGTAGATGGCGTCGATGACTGACTTTGCCGCTACCATCTGACCGATCATATGGTATGGTGCTCTGAACAGAGGGGTCATCTTATACTCTTTCGCGATCTGCAACATTCGTGTCGTGGGTGCCTGGACGTGGCTTGCACGCCAGAGGTAGTACCGAATACTGAGGTTGAGTGTTTCGAAGAGCAGCATGCGGTGCTCTGCTTGACACCATTTGGCGGCACTCTGGTGTGGCTTCTTGTCCTCCGTCTCGACTATCTTACATCATAGTCCTGCGGTATGCGGCGCGGATTAGTGCCATATCCGAGAAGAGTCTTGACGATCTCCGTGACGTTTCGAAGGCTCCATTTCGTACGCATGATCGCATAAGCTAGCAGTGGTATGTTGCCGAATACTTTCGTTCCCGTGCTTGCTCCATTCTCCAGAAGGGCCTCGACGCAGCTGCTGTCGCCACGTTCAAGGGCGTAGACGATGGGTGCATGGTCTTGCACAGGACTGTCGATTTTCGCAAGAATGGTGGCGCGTGAGTAATGCTGAAGGTAACGCAAGATGGCTTGGGTGCTGCATCCGTGGGAGATGGCAGCGGCGAGAGTCTTGGGTTCAAAGACGTGCCGTTGTTCCAGGTCCAGCGCCTGGTCGGGGGTGTAAACGCTGCTGTCGAGATCGAGCCGCAGACGCGGCAGGACGTAGTTCCTTGTGGTGTGTAGTACGCCGAGGCCGTCAACGAGTGCGGGCGAGTTGAGAAAAGATAGACAAAGATGATTCTACTGCAGTCTGCAGAAATGTCAGTACACAGCAGCAGGATAAACAAGAGACAGCGACGAGACGAGGGGTCTGAGCTGCCCTCATCTGCGAGTGAACAAACGATGTTTGCGTGGAAGCTACCAAACGGCTGAGATGAGGTTCGTAGATCCGTACAGGACATGTCGTTGGGGACTGCCTGGCAGTGCGCGTAGCCGTACCAGTGACTGCATTGCCCGTTGGTGTTGCGATCCATCCGCTGACAGCCCGGGCTTAAAACGGTTGCAACGGAGCTGCGAACGACAGTCAGTCAAGGACAGCCACAGTATCATTCCCGAGCTATTGGCACTATACATCGTTCAACGCCAACAGCCGTGGAAGAGATCGCGTTTGAAGGGGCAGGCTGCAGGTACCCGCTGGAGCCAGCCGGGACCGTTTGCAGCGGACCGACGACGGTCCCATGTGAACATCGGTTGCATGCATATGTGAGACTGGGCGGACGGTTCGTCAATTCATGCATTCGTGCAAGTACGTACTGGAAGCTGACGGCTGCTGCAGCTTTCCAGCTCTGCAGCTCTCCATTCTTCGTTGCGGCCCCCCGGTCTGATGCGATGCACTGGCAATCCAGTCGCATGTGCTGTGCAGTCTTCCTGGAGATCTCAACGTAACTCGTTTACTTTCATCAATCCGCATACACCGCTCAAACATCATCATCCTCATCATCATCATCCACCGCCTTCCGCCCACCCAACATCTTCCCAAAGCTCTCATTCAACCCTTCAACTCCGCTATCAATCATCTCCTCATCCTCACTTGCCGGTGTAGCTATCCCGCTCCTCTGCCCACGGTAGTACTTTGTATACCCATCCTTCAGGACGTTGACTTCCATCGTCTCCCTCGAGCCCGCCACAGGTAATAGCTGTACCGTATACTTCATCAATGGCCCTTCGTTCATCTCCTCCATCACTAGCTCCTCACTGTCCACGAACGTCGTGTAGAAGTCGCGGCGGATGTCGTCAATGCCGCTTGTCAGTGACCGCGCGCCAAGCTCCTTGATGTAAAATTCGCTCGCGATATGTCTGCAGAGCTTGCCATCGTTCTTGATCGCCAGATGAACGTGAGCCGGATACCGCTTCGTAGTAGGCGAGGTGTCAATAGGCTGCCGCAGCTGGTCGACAAGCTCCATCAGGAACTTGTGTGCTACGACCGCTTGCTCGCCGGCGTCAAATGGGTAGAAGGGAGCGACGTTCTTCATCCTGCCTGCCATCGGCGCACCGAAGCGATCGCGGAAGAGTGCTTTGAGCTGGTCCTGCAATAGCTTGTGCGGGACCTTGGCCTTCTCGTCTTCCGTAGCACCTTCTATGCGGTCCGAGTAGAACTTCGTGATCTCGCGATCACCGAGATTGGTAGCGAGGATCCAAATGGTCTTCGAAGCGTCGACGGGCTTGTTGGTACGGCGGTCGTGACACTCGCCGGAGTCGAGGAGTAGAAGAAGTGAGTTGCGGACTTCCTGGTCAGTCTTGTCGAACTCGTCCAAGAACACCACGCTGCGCTGGCCATCGCACTTGGCGAGGTGGTTGTTCAACTGGGAGCCACGCTCATTGCCTTGGTAGCCAGAGCGGGACCCGAAGAGGCCGATATCACTACGCATCTGGGCGCAGTCGACGACCGTAAGCGGCACCTTGAGGAGCGCAACCATCTGGCAAATGTTAGCATTCAAAAATCACCACTTCTCGAGCGATATCGCGCCATACCTGCTTTCCGAGCTCTGTTTTGCCGTGTCTGTAGTCTTGTCAGCAGATGAACAAGTCATAACAGTTATCGAGAGACCTACCCAGACAACCCAGCGAAAGTCAACACCAACGGAACTCCAATCCCCATCCCAACATGACTAGTGACATTGTCGACCACGAATTTACACGCAAACGTCTGTCCGACCACCAGATACGGCACTTTCAACAACGCCACATACTCATGCGCTTGCGCAAGCTGCATTCCTCTCGCCTTCGTGCTTCTCAGCAGGGAGGCCTTGTGCAGGTAGTACCGGACCGACAGATTCATGGTCTCCGCGAGGATAGCGCGATGCTGGGCTTCGCACCACATGGTTCTCTGCTTTGGTGCCTGGCTCGCGGCAGTCTCGATAGATGGGCGCAAAGCTGGTGGCTCAAGGAAATGCTCCCACATATCCCTCGGAACCGCGTTTGGGTCAGCGCCGTAACCCAACAACGTCTTGACCACTTCCGTAGGGTTGAGGACCGTCCACTTCGACCTCATAATCGCAAACGCCAGAGCGGGGTTGTCGTAGACATCCTGCCCTTTCGCATCACAGCCATGATCAAGCAGTACGCGCACACAATCAACGCAGTTACGCTCAAGCGCGTAGAAGAGCACTGGGTAACATCCCTTCACTGGCTCCTTGATCTCCGCCTCAACCTGCTGCTTTGGGTATGCGCTCAGATACCCCTCAATAGCGCCCACGGAGCACCCTTGCGCGAGAGCAGCCGCCAGCATCTCGACGGAGAAGTCATTTGGAGGACCCGCCACTCCAAGCGCGAGGTCTAGCAATTCGAGATCCGGACCACCAGTCCAGCTGTTGGGTAGCTCCAAGAAGACGGGCGTGAGGCGGAGGTCTTTTGGCTGAGGCGGATGCGTACGACGACGTTGGGAGGTTGGGCCCGCGAGGCTGAGGTAGGATGTATCGAGTGACATGGCGGTGCGCTTGGACATGGTATCTGAGGTTCCTCCTATGAGGAAGCGGAGGCCTTGCTTGATTGACTACACCAGAACGATATCCTACAATGTTGTTGCAACTTCGAAACGGTAGGAGTTAGGTCGAGCTACTTCGAGAGCTGTCAGATCTTAACAATGGGAGCTTGCTCTATTGTCCTGCGCAAGGTATCCAAAGATAGAGTGTTCATAAGCGTTTCATGGAAGTTTCGCGGTGGTTGACATCCGACTCCCAGCAAAGAGTGACGTTGAACTAGCGTGCATCTCGCATTCACATGCTCTGGCCGGCTTGCCCCTCCAAATATCCGCTATCCGGACGCATCCATTCACACCTCCTCCCTGAATACAGCCATCCTCTCCCTCCCCTCCTCGTCAAACCAAGCCCGGAACATCCCGCCGCAATTGAAGTCTGCCACAACTTTACCCTCCCCATGCTGCAGATCGATCCCGATGATGCCGCCCTCTCCCTCACCAGTTTTCAGCCACCTATCCTCCGCGCTTTGCTGAAGCATTCCGCAGGGTCCTGCCATCGCGGAGACTGTGTCCTGTAGAGGGCTGTCCCTAACTGAGTGAGGGGAGTGTGACTGCCAGCGCGCCATAGCAGCCGCTGTGCGGACCGCGTTGAGACGGAGAAAGGAGTCGCCGTTGCCTGTGCCGGACATTGCTACTGCACGAGTGCTGGTAGTGCGGATGGGCTTGCTGTTGTGCTCTGAGGACTGAGATAGTCTGAGATAGCCGGAGAGGGACGGCAGGCAGTCGCTGACAAGCGTGGCCAAGGGTGACACGGCGTACCTTAGCGAGGGAGTCTCGTTGTTGGTCCTTTCCGTGATGGTCCACTCCTCCGCCCAGAAGCCTGCGCCCAGTGTGGGAGTATCGCCTATTCTCCCGGGTAGCTTGTTGGTGAGACCGCCTGTGGATGTTGCTACGCAAATGGTGCCGGTGCTGTCAAGCACTACGGTGCCTACGGTGCCTTGTGGAAGATACTCATGGCCATCCCAGCTTGGGTCGTTGCTGATCCGCATATCTTCGTCTGCACTGTCTCGCCTCATATCATCGCACGCATCTATAGCATCCTTGCTTGCATCGTGTCTATGCTTCTCATACGTATGCTCATCGCAACTCCTCCCAAGCCCTCTTCGGTGCTCATCCCACCTCTTCTTCGTCCAGTAATAGCTTGGGTTCACCAGATCCAATCCCCACTGCTTCGCCAGCATGTCGCACGTCTCGCCCTCGAGCTGGCAATGCGAGCCTGCACCACCTCCATCATCCGCTTCTCCTCGCTTCAGCATTTCCTTGGCCAATAGAATGGGGTTCTTGGCTTTCGTGACCTTCATGACGCCCACACCTCGCTTGCGGTACCCTTTGCTGACCATGACTGAGGCCTCCAGTTCATGCGTTTCTGCGCGGGTGAAGACTGCGCCATGGCCGGCATTGAAGAGAGGATTGTTCTCGAGCAGAGTGACCGCATGGGTTGCGACATCCAATGCTGTTGCTTCGGGGTTGGTCAGTAGATCGTTGGCCTCTCTCAGGACAGCAAGCAGAGAGGAGCGGTAGGCCTGATATGCTTCGTTTGGGAGATTCTGTCTAGTTATGTTGCCGGCACCGCCGTGGACGATTATGCGTGGTTTCACGCGGACTGGCTTCTCCGACGGGTCCATGATGGAGTATGGTAGCAAAGAACTGTACCAGGTACTTTAGAGATGTGAAGAGACGTGTTTACTTGCCAATGGCTACTACTTGCCAATGGCTACTATGACAGCTTGAGAACGCGGCGATGCCAGAAGAGTGTGGTGCTTCGATACGCGCCGAAGACGGAAGGTGGTCAACACGCCAAGAACTTGCTTTCGTTCGCCTTCTTCGGTCCAAGCTTCCTTCCATCTCGACCACACCTCCCCTCTCGGCTACATCTTCCGGTCTACAACGACCATTCCATATTAATTCCAGACGCGAGAGGGCACGGCTAGCGATGAATTCCAGATCCTTCTCGTTCAATCCTCTGACAAGGCTCTTGTCGGCGGGCTAGCAAGGCAAAAGCTCCAGCGTTACAGTCCCAGCATGTGACACGGAACATGGCTGCAGACATGATCGACCCCAAAGTGCAAGGTAATTCGTCGAGCTTAATACTAACAGTGCATCCCATACCAACGTTAGACAGCTGCAGCTCGACGTGCTCGCGCGGGGCTACTATCGAGCTTCCAGTCGATCGCGACTTCCTCACTACCCTCGGATGGACTTAATCACACGTATCTGGTAACCCCGCTGCTTGAGTTTGGAGTTGTTTGCCAAAACACTTTGCCACTACCCCTCCGCCATAAGTACCTACACTGTCATCACACCGTTTCATTGACCTTCCTTACACCCTCTCACTGTACAAACACTTACAGCAGCACCGCCACCATGTCGGACATTCAGACCAACCTCTTCATCAACGGCGAGGTACATATACCCTCATACTTCAACTCATAACCCTCACTCACAGTCTCTCAGTACGTCCCCTCGTCCAGCGGCGAAACGCTCACCATCCGCAACCCAAGCGACGACTCCGTCGTAAGCGATAAAGTCCAGGTAGCTTCCGAAGCCGACGTCGACAAAGCCGTCGCCGCAGCCAAGAAAGCTTTCCCAGCATGGCGCCAAATGTCCGGAGCGAAGCGTGGAGCCATCATGTTGAAGTTCGCCGACCTACTCGAGAAGAACGTCGACAAGCTAGCGAAGCTTGAATCCGCTTGTATGGGCCAGCCCATCAGCGTTGCCAAGGCCTTCATCTTGGGCCCGGTGGCGTTCTGGAGATTCTACGCTGGCTACGCTGGCAAAGTCGAAGGGACGTCTTTCCCGCCAGAGGAAGACGGGACGTACAAGATTGTGCAGTATGAGCCTTTGGGAGTCTGCGCCGGCATCTGCGCCTGGAACGGCAGCCATATGTTGGCAGTATGGAAGATGGGCCCAGCGATGGCGACAGGCAACACCTTCGTACTCAAGGCCTCCGAGAAGAGCCCCTTGGGCCTCGCAGCCTACGGCGATCTAATCAACGAAGCCGGCTTCCCACCAGGTGTTATCAACCTCGTTACCGGCGCGGGACCGGTGGGCTCCATGCTAGCCAACCACATGGACATCGCCAGGATCGCCTTCACCGGCTCTGCTTTCGCCGGCCGTAAAGTCATGGAAGCCGCCGCCAAGTCCAACTTGAAGCACGTCTCTCTTGAGCTTGGCGGCAAATCTCCCGCCATCATCTTCGACGATGCGGATATCGACAACGCCGTCGAGCACAACTCCAATAGTTTCTTGCGAAACTCTGGGCAGATCTGTTTTGCTGCCTCGCGAGTACTCGTTCAGGAGGGTATTGCCAAGGACTTTATCAAAGCAATAAAGACGGCTTTCGAGAAGGCTGCGGAGAAGATGGGCGACCCCAACGAGGCCAGCACCATGTATGGCCCGTTGGCGGACACGAAACAATTCGAACGCGTGATGAGCTTCCTCGATGCCGGGCGCAAAGAAGGTGTTGAGTACCTGACCGGCGGGAAGCGGAAGGGCGAAAAGGGCACCTTTGTGGAGCCGACTATCATTCTGAAGCCCGACCTCAAGAGTCAGGTTTACACCGATGAGATCTTCGGTCCTGTCATCTCCATTGTGACATTCAAGGACGAACAAGAAGCACTGGACATGGCTAACAATACCACCTACGGTCTCGGGTGTACGTCCCCACTCTCGATCCCCCTGTCCCTCCTTTTCTCTTCCAGTACTGACTTATATCATAGCAACGATTTACACCTCGGACATCGGGCGTGCTATGCGCGTAGCAGGTAAAATTGAAGCCGGTACCGTAGGCATCAACTCCGCTTTCATGACCGCGCCGCAAACGCCTTTCGGCGGCTTCAAGCAATCCGGTATCGGACGAGAGTGTGGCAAGGAGGCTTTGATGGAGTACGTGCAGGCGAAGACTATCCACATTAATCTGAATGTGCCGCCGAAGAAGGCTTAGGATAGGATGTCTAAGGGGTATGGGTCGATAGGTGGTGTATAGTGACGAATGCACGAGATCTTGCGACAAGTACGAGCTTTGCTGGAGCGTTCTGGTAAATGCAGACTTGTGTTGGTGTTCCCGCTGACTGCTTTGAACGGTCTCTTTACTCACGGTGTCTGTAGCCTGTCCTGCCGCAGCAAACTCGTACCTAACCGATCGGTTCCTACTAAATTGGCAGTGTCTCGAGATTTTCGCTGGAGCACCATCTGGCTTAGGAAGTTTCTCACACTGCAATGTCAACTGTATCGACCAAGACTCCCTTCCGATGCATCGGACAAAGCAAAGGTGGCACCTTCACTTTCCGCCATCCTCGACATACCGATCCAAGCATCAAGCCCTCCGACATCAAGTTCGTTCATTCTATCGGCACTGAGCTCTTGATCACCTGCGTGGGCGTGTACTTTGCGCTTACAGACGGCCGGTGTTTCTGCGCTCACATTAATGCATCCGTCTCAGATGAGTCGATCCACGGATACCGGCGGGAGTGCAGTGAGGATGAGGGTAAGGCTATCAGGCAATGGGTACTGGAGGATTTGCAGGCGCATGCCGTCGAAGAGGGATGGGACCCAGCTGTTCAGGTAATGCGGAACACTATTCTTGTTGCTTGTCCCGAATGGGATGATATTCAGCCTTTAGTGGGATGGTGGGTGGTCAAAGCGATTGAAGAGTTCTTGGGCCTGGATGAGGTGAAGATCATGAAGAAGTCCGGCTTCGTTGTTGACTGTAAGACGAACGCGGTAGAGTGGCTAACGTACGATGCTTTGCGTCCTACTGAAACTGCTCCGGAGATGGATAGATTTCGCAAGATGGACGAGCCTGGATAGATTGCTTGGTCGATCATTGTTAGGTCTCAGAACGATGGGACGGGAGAGCAGAGCGGTGGAGCATGAGGAGGGGCAAGCACTACGACGCCGTTATAAATGTGCTGCGCTTGAGTAATAATACCGCTGGTACCTCCTGGTCTACTCTAAAAGCTCGTCGATGAGGCCGTTACGCGGTTATTGTGAGTTAAGGGACAGTGTAAGACGTGTGTTAAATCTTAGGCGTCTTTGTAGAGATGCGATCAGAGACATGCAGATGCAGATGAAGATCGCAAGGCTGCAAGAAAGCGTACTGTGATATAGTCAGAGTCCTGCTCCTTGCTATAGTGACACTGCATGAACCCCAAAAGCACCCCAACCATGCCACAGAAAGCAGAACGACCTCGCTTCCGTTGGGTCCCTGAAGGGAAAGGCGGCACCTTCACGCTTGACAGAAACAACAGGGATCCCCTTCAACGCATCCAACACTTTGGCACCTATGGTTGCACAACATGCGTAGGCGTATGGTTCCCGCTCGACGAGAACAGGTGTTTCCTAGCGCATATCAGCTTTGCGTTTTCCAATCACAAGGGCGACCTGTCATGGAATGTGGAGGAAGATTGGGAAAAGGACAAGATCAAGAGCATTACCAAGCAGATGTTCCAGACCGAGCAAAGGAGGGCCGGGTGGCCGTTGCGCATAACGCGAGAGCATTTAGACCGCATCGTGATAGTGTGTCCCTGGTTTACTTACGAATCTTACTCCAAGGCAACTGGAACTACAACCGAGCGCAAGTACATTGGGTACTATGTCGTCGAGGCGATCAAGGAGTGGCTAGGGACGCCGAATGCTGACACCGTGGACGGTGTTCATGGTGGCTTTATCGCAGAGCATCTCAACGGTCTGACTAGATTGTTGTCGGAGGAGGACGTTAAGGGCATCCAAGGAGATCAGTGGCAGCCGCAAGCATGGGAGAGGGAGGAGGAGACAGGCTCGCATGTGAGCTCCTGGTCGGTTGAAATCAAATCTCCGGACATTGTTGGGAAGAACAGGCGAAAGAAGTGAGCTGTGGACGACGCGCTGAGGCAAGCTGAGCAGAGTGGTGGTCTTGAAAGGCTGCTGTCGGCGGATAACATCGCTGTGATCAAGGTAGGCACGAAGCGAAAGGAGACTGGCTCGCATCTAAGCTCATTGTGGTCAGTGATCTCATGTTTGCAGTACTCCTTTTCCATTGAGAGGAGCAATGAGACTCGGAAGCCGCTATGCAAATGCGTGTATCCTGAGTTGTACACCCACTGTCAGCGCTTGTGTCCCCCTCGTCCGCTCATAATGGCGTCCGTGTGTCCCCCCGGTTACATTCACGCCTGTCTCAAGTCCTGCTCCATCAGACCAAGATGGCGAAGGCGGCTTGTAGCGGCTTGAGTTGCGAGGAGGACAAGGTCATTGTCGCTGACAGTCATGCCTCCTGTTGTCTCACCAAGAGCGAGCTTCCCCGCCAAGGCCGCGGAGAGCGACGAATGAGGACCTCCAGCCTCCGGACATCCTTCCTTCTTCTCACGCCAAAACCGAGGACATCAGTGACTGACAACAATGTACTTGTACGGCCATCGCCGCCGAAGCGATGGCTGTTGCGTATGACAATAGCAGCCCCGTGGTCGTAGAACATCTTCCAAGAAGCGACGAAGCGAGCCATGCCGACACCACACTCCACGTTCGAGATGCCATGTGAGCTTGGAGTACGAGCGGCTGTCACCCTATGGAAGACCACTCAGGCCTATAGCGAAAGACTTCCAAGCAATATTATGCATCTACGAATGCAAGTCTCCATAGAATGGCGATGCGGCCGCATTTTGGCTTTGTCCCAGCATCATAGCTCCTGCGGTCGAGCTCGGTGGTGTGGGACGCTTGGGCAACTACCCGTTGTCGCCGTTGTCACCGCGGTTATGGTGTTGTAGAAAGAGGCTCCCGTGGCCTTTATATTTGTTGAGGTAAGAACAAGTCATGGTGAGTCCTTTCCAGCTGATGCGCGCCTTCTGAGCGTATGACTGCGGCGTACAACACCTCTTCTTCAGCGTCCGCACGAGCGTACGATTAAGCACAGCACCTATTTCGCGACCATCTGCTATATATTTCGTATTACGTCCTGCTATTCGGTCTTCTAGGCAAGATGGCTTCCTTCATGGACCGCGTCAAGAGATTGCTTAGGAGAAAGGCTGACAAGAAGCAGGCATCAACGCAACGACAGCCCGTGCTACAGCAGCCCATCTCGCAGCAAGACGGGCACGTCGACACTGACGAACGGCAAGCTGTACCGACACAGAACCTCGCAACGCTGGCGACGTCAAACACTCTCAGCATCCAGCTGCAGAACCAGACCACCTCGAGCACCGTCTATGCATACATCAGTACGTGGCTCAGCCTCGACAAGGTCTGATCATGCTGACATCGAGCAGCGGGCCAAGCGCTCAACAACAACAATGCGGTCTTCCTACTACAAGCCGACGCAAGAACACCTTACTACCCGCCAAGTCCGCCTCAAACTGGCACCCCGATCCCAGTAAACGTCTCCATCCCCCTGGGCCCTCCTGGCGCCTCTGTGACCGCCACGATACCTCAGCTTGCTGGAGGCCGGATATGGTTCAGTATCGGCGCACGGCTCCATTTCGCCGTGAACCCTGGTCCTGGCCTGGTCGAGCCGTCGATCTTCAACCCTTCGGATCCGAACATCAACACCAACTTTGGCTTCTGCGAGTTCACGTTCAATCAGTCTCAGCTTTTTGCAAACATTAGCTATGTCGACTTCGTGGGTCCGCCGATCGCACTGACACTTTCCGACACTTCGGGCACAGTCCAGCATGTCTCCGGCTTGCCGGCCAATGGTCTGCAGATCATTGCCAACAACCTGACGAAACAGACACAGCAAGATGGCCGTCGCTGGAGCTCTCTAATCGTTGACGACAACAACGGCCAACTCTTGCGTATCCTGAGTCCGAACTCTGGCATCCTGCTCAACCCCAGTTGGTTCCAGCCC
>JAKLLW010000514.1:0-31147 GCA_022814695.1 Neocatenulostroma microsporum
CCCGGTTTAATGCAAGCCACACGTGCCATACACGTGAAATCAGCCCCATGGCTCGGACGGGGACAAGGCTTAGTAAATGCTTTAATCAGATAGGTTTCTCCATGTCTGCGGGGTAGGCGAGGAGAGTTTGTTTCTCCATATCGAAACACCTCAAAACCCTACCTCCGCTGTACACTCAATACGGTAGGTACGGAGCTCAAGGCATAGGCGTAATGCCTGCACGACGTGATTCAAGCCCACGGCGCACACATGGCTTGCGACGGCACTCTGACTCGGATTCCGCAGGATTGACCAAATGCGATTGTAGACAAGGTCTGGCCGTCGACAGCTCCAGCCGACTGCCGCTGAGGCGTCGTCCGCGTGATCCTGTTCGTGTTTTACCGCCAATCACAAGCTCGAACGGCGCGGCTGGTTCGAACGGGTAAATGAGCGACGTGCTCTACCCCGGACCTTACTACCCCGGGTCCCGAGTACCTCCACCTTGCCTCCGCTAAAGTAGAAGCATGGAGGATGGCCCATGTCCACTTCCCTGCTGTGAGCTGCAGTACTTCCTCTACTTCTTCCCCTCTCGTCCCTAATCATCCCTCCCTTGACTACTCCTCTCGTCTACACCATCCGCCCACTACACCAGGCTTGTCAAGGCACATACACTCTACCATGGAGGACACTGAGACGAAAGGGCATTATGCCCACGAGGACGCGGTCAGGCATGAGTCCATCTACGAGGAGAAAGCGGGCATTGCCGACTACAAGGCAGATGCCATTGCGGCCGAGAACGTGGAGCACAACATGACCGTGATGCAGGCTGTCAAAGCCTACCCCATGGCCTCATTCTGGGCGTTTGTTATATCTTGCCTTATTGTGAGTCTCTCACCGATCGTCTCCGCCGTTGGCGATCCACAGCTGACCCCGTCCAGATCATGGAGTCTTACGACGTCTTCCTCATCGGCAACTTTGTCGCCCTCCCTGCTTTCCAGCAAAGATTCGGCGTGCCAGACCCGTCGAAGCCAGGCGCTTTTGTCATCCAGGTCAAGTGGCAGGGCGCGCTCCAAGTCTCTGGACAGCTCGGCGCACTTATCGGGACCATGCTGGCTGGGCCATTGACCAGTGCCATCGGATATCGCTGGGCCACTATGACCGGTCTCATGCTCCTGAACTGCTTCATCTTCGTCTTCTACTTTGCTGAGTCGGTCGGAGTCATCTTCGCTGCCCAGATCCTCGAGGGCATCCCGTGGGGTATCTTCATTGCCAATGCACCGGCGTGGTGCAGCGAGATTGTACCAATCAAGCTGCGCGCACCTGCTACACAAATGTTACAGATGTTCTGGGCCATTGGCAGTATCATCGTTGGAGCCGTCACCTACGTTTACAACGATGTCCAAGGTCCGAGTGCCTACAGGTATGTATACATCCGAGTCACCAGTACGTAATTCAACTGACGAATGTCGACAGGATCCCGATTGCGCTCCAATGGATGTTCCCTACACCACTCTGCATCCTGATCTTCTTCTGCCCAGAAAGCCCGTATTGGCTCGTCCGGAAAGGAAAGCTTGAGAGGGCAAAGAAATCGGTCGAGCGCCTTGGGCACGGGACGAACGCAGACGATGCTGTGGCCATGATGCGTCGCGTCGTCGAGATGGAGAAGAACGAAAGGAAAATCAGCCATCTGGAGTTGTTCAAGGGCACCGATCTGCGACGCACGCTCATCGTCTGCGGTGTCTACGCGGCGCAGAACTTGACTGGTAACCTGATCGCTAACCAGGCCGTCTACTTCTTCGAACGTAAGTTCCGTCACCAATGATTATCGATCAATGCATGCACTAATTTGTGCAGAGGCTAATGTGGGAACGAACCTTGCCTTCGCTTTGGGTCTGATCACTTCCGCCCTGCAAATGATTTTCGTCATGTTGTCTTGGATCCTCACCACTTACTACGGCCGACGATCGATCTACCTCTGGGGTTCGGCTGCCAACACCGTTCTCCTAATCGCTCTCGGTGTCGCGGGATCGGTTGCGCGTGGTAGCAAGGGATCTAATTTGGCGACGGCGTCCCTGGGCCTTATCGTCTCGGTTCTCTTCACATTGGGCCCAGCACCTGCCTCGTGGGTCATCATCGGAGAGACATCGGCCCTCCGTCTCAGGCCTCTGACCACCGGCATGGGTCGCGCAACGTACTACATCATCGAAATACCTTGTATCTTCCGTAAGTCTTCCACTCAACGTATTGGTCGGGACGAAGAAGGCTAACAAATGACAGTCGCCTCTTACATGCTTAATCCCACTGGTGGAAACCTTGCTGGCGAATGCGGCTACGTCTGGGGCGCAACTGGATTGGTTTGCTTGGTTACGGCATACTTCTTCCTGCCAGAGATGAAGGGACGATCGTACCGCGAGATCGACATCATGTTCAAGCGCCGCATCCCAGCTCGCAAGTGGAAGAAGACGGAGATCGACGTCAACGACGACGAGTAGGCTTTGCAGCTCTTGGCAGATCGTCAATGACGTTGGGTGACGGGTACGACGGTACTGTCAGCCTAGCAAGATAGTCTGTCAATCTGCGGCAAGAGGGTCAGCTTTACCACGCTCGAAGCAAAGAGATTCGTAGTCAGTATGCACTTACGCAACAATCTGCTGCATTATGTTCCATCGTATCTCCGCGCGATCGTAATCGAGATCAGCTGATACGCTTTTACCATCATGCCACCTCCGTCCTCTTGGCCTCACCTGACATCTCGCTACACAAACGTGCCTTCGTACTACACCACCAGGCAGACGTAGAACAGCCCCAGGCAGCAGCAACAGATGAAAGCCATGATGTCGCTCTACAAATCGCAGCTGGAGAAGAGTCAAATAAGCGATGCGTCCTAGTCCGTAGACACCGATCCTCCACTCTCATCTGTAACTGCAAACCATGAAGATAGCCATAGTCGGAGCCGGAATCTCAGGCCTAACCTTCTATCTTTGGCTCCGCAAAGTCGGTCTCACTTCTACCCACTCAGTAACCATCTACGAGCGCTCCGCCGCCCATCCCATGGACCCCATCCCCTTCTCATCCGATGTTACGGACAGCCCATCGTTCGCCCTCATCGGCGGCAGTCTAGGCCTAGGACCGAATGGCCTCAGAGTGCTACGAGCCCTCGATCAGTCCCTCTATGAAGAAGTCCTGCGCTGTGGTAATGTAATAAGCGCCTGGCGCCTTTCCACCGCCCGGGGTTGGACGTTAGCGGACGCGAAGATGGATAAGCCAGGTACGGAGAGTGTGATGATTGGGCGAGAAGAGTTGCTCAGATGTTTAAGGAGACGGGTCCCGGATGAGGTGGTGGTGGTGGGGAGGAAGTTGGTTTCTGTGGAGGACAGGGAGGATGGAAAGAATGTGCTGAGGTTTGAGGATGGGAATGTGGTGGAGAGCGATACTGTGGTCGGGGCGGATGGCGTGTGGAGTATGGTTCGGCAAGCCATGTTTGGTTCGTCAGAGATGGATGAGGGGAAGACGTGCGAGTATGCGCCTCGCTACGAGGGACTCGTAGGCGTGGGCAGTTTCTTCCCTGCTTCGACCTTGGCAGGCGTGCCTGAAGGCCAGATGAAGTACGCTGCATTCCGCCCTCATCATGGTCCTCCTAGCATGCTTTACTGACGAAGTCTCTAGCATCGTTTTCGGCCGCAACGGCTTCTTCGGCTACGGTCTCGACAAAACCCTTGACCCAACCACGAGTCAGTGGACAGACAGAGGAATCTGCTGGTCGACCTACACAGTCGAAGACCTGCCAGCAGACTGGCGGGAGATAGACTGCGAAGAAGCGACTCGCCAGGTCCGAACCCGCCACCAAGACTGGAAGAACGACATCGTACAGCGTCTCGTGCGGGATATGAAGGTAGATAGGGTATGGCCGACCTTCACTACTCCACCCTTGCCGACGTGGGAGCGACGAGGATGCGTGCTGATAGGAGACGCAGCGCACGCTTTGCAACCCTCAAGTGGGCAGGGAGCCTCGATGGCGTTGGAAGATGCTGAGACACTGGCTCGGCTGCTTGCTGATCACCTTAGGAAGGAGCCTGACGGCGGACATCGAACGGCGTGTCAGCAGTACAGCGACCTCAGGATGCCGCGGCTAGCGAGAGTGTACAAGAGGAGTGCGCGGACTGGGAGTATGAAGCACGATATGAGTGTGTTTGAGGAGATGATCATGTATTTGGTTGTCTGGATCATAGGTATGTTAGCATGAACATGAACATGCATGGTGGGGTACAGTGGTACTGACCTGTCTGTGTGCTATATAGCTACCTTCGGCCTCCAAGACTCATACAACCGCTGGCTATTCGAGTACGATGTGGAGAAGGAGGTCCAGCAGATCGTCGTCAGGGTGAGCAACGAGTGATACGTCAAGTGTCGGTACATCGAGTACAACTAGTGCAGTTCAGCGCGGATTGGCGGCGTTGCAAGCCTTCTTGAAGGCTTCGAGTAATGTCTGCATGCAGCAAGTCAGCTCTGTTCCGCACTGAACGCTGATCAACAAGGTAATCGTACCATGAAGTCGTAATCCTCCATACTCCCGAAGACATCGCTCTTGTTCAACTTCGCCGCCGAAGCCCTTGGGCTCGAGATACCGAACGCCACTCTCGCGAGGTACCGCGCGTCATCTCTATCAGGCACCGCCTTCAATACCTTTTCGAATATCTTGTTGTCGAACGGCTTAGGTTGGGGTGTGATGACGTTGACAGGCTGATGCGTCTCGCACCAAGTGCAATGCCCGCACTCCTCTTCACCACCAGGCAAACCATCACCAAAGTGCTCAGCTAGCGTCCGCGAGAAACATTGGCGTCCGTTGATGAGATCCATGACTTCTTGCCCGCGATCAAGCTCTTGCTGCTCCCGAGCTTCTAGCTCCTTGTAGAGCGCATCGATAATCTTCTCCTTCTCCGCTTTCGTCGATGGTAGCTTCTGCAGTACGCGGTAGATGTTGACTACGCCGCCGGTCTTGAGATCGATGAAAGCGCGATCGTGCCAGTCGTTCAGCTTCGCGACGATGTCGGTTCTCGCCAGGCCGTGAGAGCGTGCTGCAGCGTCCACGTCGACGTCGTAAAGCTTTGCCAGTTTCTTCGCCACGGCTCGGATGGCCTGCGCTGCAGGGGAGCGGTCGTTGGTCGTTGGCGCCAGGGAGTCGTACTTGTAGGATGTGTATTTCGGTGTCGTCTCGCGGAGGAGTTCGAAGCGCGCCTCGAGTTGGGCATAGATATTCTTTAGGACCGAGATCTGTCGGCGTCAGCATTGATCGGATCAAGCAGTCACTTGCGGTCAATGCTCACCTTGATGTCAAACTCTTTCGACAGTTGGTATGGATTCGCCTCGATGACTTGCATACCACGGCCAGCATCTATGGTGCGTGTGGAAAACGTTTGGTTCAGTAGCCCAGCGACAGACTCTTTGGAAGGCAGGTCGCCTCTGGCAAAGCTCTCTTTCAGGTGCAGGTCCTCAGCGCAGAGATACAACATGCACTGGCTCTGGAGTCCGTCCCTGCCAGCTCTGCCGATCTCTTGACTGTAGCCTTCGAGACTGCGTGGGATGTCGTAATGTACCACATTGCGAATGTTGGCCTACAGAGTAAGAGGGTAGTCATCAGCATGTGTTCTTGTGGTGGATGCTAGTGGCCGGCTTACCTTGTCAATGCCCATGCCGAAAGCGATGGTAGCCACAATGATCATATCGTCCGAGCACATGAACGCATCTTGGCATATCGTCTTCTCGCCTTGGGCCATACCAGCATGGAAGTGCCTGGCCTTGAAACCATTGTCCCGAAGACTTTGGGCCAGCTCTTCCGTATGCTTTTGCAGTGTCACGTATATGATCGTCGGACCCGGATGAGCTTTGAGGAAGGCAGTGAGCCTTGGAAACGACTCCTTCTTCGTACGATAGGACTCAGCGAGCAATTCCAGGTTTGGCCTGTATGTCGGCGTTCGGAAGAGACCATCGTCAGAGATGTTGAAAGCTTTGCAGACGTCGCTCGCCACGTTTGGGGTGGCTGTAGCGGTCAGGCAGACCACACGCTCTGCCTGAATCTCTTTGGCGAAGCGAGCGACCTTTAGGTAGTCCGGACGGAAGGCGTGGCCCCATTCGGAGATACAATGAGCCTCATCGACCGCTAACAACCGGACACCGCCCTTGACTAGCAGCAATGGGTGTAAGGTCAGCAGATGTCTCTGAAAGTCTTTGGGAGCCTGAGACGTCTCAGACGGTCTCCAAGGGTGCCACCCATGAGTATACGTACCGTTTGCCATCGAACCCACGAAGCCCTCGTTGTTCAGGCGCTCTGGGGCGCAGTACAATATGTCAAGCTGGCCATTGCGCATCGCCTCGACAGTTTGCATATACTCTTCTTTGCTTTTCGTAGAGTCCAGTACAGCGGCGCTAATACCTTTCCGCTGCAAAGCATCCACTTGGTCCTTCATCAGTGCGATGAGTGGCGACACCACCAGAGTGATACCAGATTCCGCGTACCCTTGGCGGATGCCGGCATGCTTATCCATGTCCTTGAAGCAAAGGGCGGGCACTTGATAGCATAGCGACTTCCCACCGCCAGTCGGGAAGACGACCACTGCGCTGCCTCCATCGAGCAGTCTAGTGATTGCTTGTTCTTGCTTCAGCCGAAAGGCCGGCATTCCGAAGCGCTTCTCGAGGACTTCATTCGCCACCCTGATAGCCACGCCGGAGTCCTCACTCCGTTGCTTCTTCAATGACGAGTCGTTGGGCTCCTCGGACTTTCGCTTGAGACCATGCGATGAAGTGGGACCGGTGTTGGAAGCTTGCAGCATCTCGGCCTCGTCATCAGAGTCGAGGCCAAAGTCGTCCTCGTCTTGTGCGCCGTCAGTCGGGGTCGGCAGAGAGCGCATGGCTCCAGATGTAGCGTTACGGGAGCGCTCGACGGCTTCGACCTGCTGTTCGACTGCTGAAAGGCTTGCGAGGAGTGAGCTCGTGTCGACGTTTGTGGTATTCAGATTGCCCTTCAGGAGCTCCAATCGTCTGTGGAGCTCGTGGAGCTTGTTTACTGCGATGTCCATTTTGCGTGCAGTATAGACCGGCTGAGACGCATGGAGTGCTCTGACGGACTGCAGTACAAATGGTCGCTGCGAGAACCGAAGAGGCAATTTGTTCATGTCGTTCAGAGCAGCACGAAGAAGACGCGTCCCAAACGCGAGGTCATTAGGTTTAGCGTCGCGCTGCGGGAGATCCCGTGCGCCGACTTTTGTCCACTCTCAAGAAATTAAGTACACCTTGCTCGTCGCGCCCATCATCTCCAACATTTCCACCAACTGGATTGTTTCGGCATTGCCTTCGTCTCACAGCTGACAGGCCATTTCTGCATATCGAACGACCAGTTCTCGACTTCTAGTAGCTTGCCGCTTTTGAGAAGCAACTGTATCGGCTCATCGACATTCTTCCGCCACTCTTCAGCATGGGTCTCCAGGAACGCCTTGCGCTCCATTCGACTCCGCCATCCAACAACGAACATCTGCTCCAGCGTCTCTCCATTCCGCGGCTGTTTGAGATAGCTGTCAAGAGACCATGCTTCTGAACTCAGCTGCAATGCTCCTTGGGGTCGGTGAACGCAGCCTCGCCTGATGCTTGAGGTCATGATCGCGGAGCTGATGTATTGTGAAGGCCGACTGTTGCCCAACGGATCATCGATGTTCGAGCGCTCATGTCCATCGTAGGCGAGTGAACTGTCTCCTTTGTCATTGAATGAGAGACCGAATGCCATGGCATACATGTCCACAACAGGGTGGCGCACTTTGGCCGCGATGCTGTCTTGCGGCTGACAGAGCACCATGTTCAAGATGCGCGGTTCGTGGGAGAGCAATGGCCGGAGTCGCTGAAGAAGTCGAAGTATACCTTCGATGTTCTCCTTAGGTAGTGGCCCATTCTTCCAGTACCACGATGCTTCTGGCTCAGGCTGATGTTCTGGCTTCGATGATGAGCGGTTGCACTGACCGACTTTCTGCTGCTTCGTGGACTTACCTGCAAAGACCACAAGGGCATGAGAATCATCAAACATGGTAGCCCAGAACAGATGCTTGCAACACTCCATTCTTTTCACTTCCCTCATCGTCTCTTGCCATTTTTGGTTTGACACTGCGTCTTCCGGTCCCAGCTTGTTGACGGTGCCTGGGAAATCCAAGAACACAACAGTGGTGCAGTTGAAGAGACTCTGATCTAGAACCATTGTGGCAAGATATCACTTCAAGAACTCAAGATGCGTACGTTGAAGGAACGATGTCTCAAGTTCGTTCCGTTGTGGGGTCACTTTGCCACTCAAGTTCTGTATGGCACAGCGCAAGCACAGGCGGCACAGCTTTTGCGGCGCCAACAAAACGGCCATGCGCACTTGGACGCTAGGTCACCCGACATTCGCATCGTTCATGTAAACACACGGCACACCAAATCAGGAACTCTGCCACGACAGTTATCGTAAGCGACTGGCTATTACTTCACTATCTGGTTTAACAACAGCATCGCCAACAGACTGGACCCCCGTGGTAACCCTCGCAGTGCCAGTGTGACCTGGCTGTCAGCTTGCTACCGACACATCGCATAGCTACGTTCTACTACGGTCCTATCTGCCGCCGGGAGCTCTGGCTGCGAACCCTGTACCCCAGTAGAAGTCAGACCATTGCATTGCGAGCGCAAAGGTAGAATATATCTCTGGTGCTTCACGCGCCGCCTCTGGATCCGCCTTCGCGAGCAATACTCCCTTCTCGAATGAGTAAACCAGTGGCCGTTGACCATTAGGTTTCTTGGGTGCTAGCTTGCCTTTCGCTGTCACAGCGTAAGGATCGTCCCCTAGGTCCAATTAGCCACGCTGAGAGCTGGACCACGCGGAGACATACAGTCGTTGAACAAGTGGCCCAATTCATGAAGCCAGGTTTGTGCAATCGTCGTTGGGTATTCATCGATGTGATCCCCGACCGTAATTCGAAGCTTCTGTGCATCCGTTGACCACTGCGTCTGGTCGAGTAGGTGGGGACAGAAAGTCACCACTTTGGCCCTGGTTTCGGTCTCCGCAAACGTTTTGGCTTCACGACCTCGACAGATAGGCTCGGCTTCATTGGGCTTCGAATTGTCCCACCAGAATAGGTTATTAGCCTCTATGCTTTGGCCGTAAAATGCCCCTTTTGTATATTTTGGATCTATATGACGTTAGCTTCAGGCTGCATAATATGTACTGCGACCTCACCATCGCCTATCTTGCGGGCGTTGACATCAGGATTGTCGTCTCGGGGATCAGGCCATGTCGGCGGCTTGTATTCAAGCCAGTTGTCCGTGCATCGAATGTAGAACTCGGTCTTGGGGATGAACTCGTTCCACACGTGACGCCCGATGTAGTTGTCGTATGATGTCTAAGAACTACCGTTAGCATTGTCAGGAAACGGCCACGCCTAGGGATCTCGTAGCGTACTGACTGTAAACATATTCCATGCTCTCATCTTGTCCTGCGCCTGGAAGAGGAGCACTGCCGAAGAGAGCCTGGTAGACTTCTGCCTTGCGTTTCCACTCATTCTGTGCTTCAATATCCGTGTTTGGTGGCATAGGCTCCTTCAGGTCCGCCATGGCGGCTCGCGCAGCTACAAGCATATCAAGCATCTGTGCGAAGCCAGTCTTGACTTGGGTCTCGTAGCTTTTGCATCCACCGTTGTCGTCGGTGTCGAAGTCGACATTGTACCTCTTGGTCACGTCGTATTCTGGCGTAGATAGTGCCCGCTTGACCTTGTGAGTCGGAGAAGCAAGCGTAATGCTCAGGAAACATGCCATGAGGGCAAGAGCATTGCATATCTGCTCGGGCTGCATACTGTCGTCGACAAGGGGGTTCTACGAGCTCAAGTTATGCTGGAGTTCGGAAAGAAGCTGACAAAACAACGATGGGAGACTATTAGGTTGTACAAACCTTGGAGCAGGCCGCATTGATAAGGCGGTTTCTCGATGCTCGCAGTGGACAAGTCACGATGCGGCACCTCTATTGCGGCACCAAAGCTGTTACTGTTGGTTGCTGCCTGTTGACGCCGTAGAGACGTCACTTAGATGGATATATGTTGGCGGCAAAGTGCGCCCTGCGAGACTATTTTCGGCCTGTGTGCATGTGTACGGCGAGGGTCTGTTTCGCAGCAGGAGAGCGCCAGATAAGATCCGTGCCACTGGGATGGGATTCCGAGAAGTGCCAGAATGGTGCATCGTCTGGATGCGTGTGGGTGGCGGCTCAGTGATTTTCGCGCGCCGCAATGGTTGGCCTGTTACTGTGCCAGATTGCAAAAGGCATCGCTTCTCAGGGCGCCTTGGTGTGCCGCACCAGGCGTGGGACTGATGCTGTGAGGCAGGAGACCGGCAGACATTGTATTCATCTCACCGTGGAAGATTTGGAAGAATGTTGCTGGCAGAAGGGAGAAAGCAAGAGAGGAGAAAACGCGCAAGACGAAGCGCGTCCAAGCCGAAGTGCTGCCGAGAACGCCGCCTCCTCTTCCTTTTCGTCATCAGTTGGACCACACCACCTACTTGACAACTAGTAGCCACGTACATCGCTTTGCTATTTCGAACTCTATGGGAAGATGAGTCTCTCTGCGACGCAAGTCCTCTACGCGAGGCACAGAGCGATGATGCATCGCCAACACCATGAGGTCCATGACCGCCAACTTCGAGACCCGTGCCGCTCATGCCACGCTCATGCTTGGGTCCCCATCCCTGTTCATTGCAACAGTCTCTGGACTATGTTGGAAGGCACAGCACCACGGCGTATCTGGTTATAGCTACAAGCGGCAAAGCACAGGACTCATGTCAGATGAGACTGGACGCACATATGTAAGGGCCTTCGATAACTCGGCCTTCATTGTACCTCTTGACACAATCCATTGTCGTCGTCGTCCGGCGTTTCTAGACTACATCCTACTTTCCGCAGACCTTATACATTTCGCCACCTTTCACAATGCTGCTCCTCGCCCTCAATCGCGTTCTCCTAGGTTTATGCCACAGCTTGCAACTCACTTCCGCTTCGTCGGTATGCACAGATGGGACGCATCTAGGAGACTGCGCCACACTCAAAAACACCGCGTCGGCACCTTACCAGAACACCACCACGTCCGTTGACAGCAGACAAACTTCGCAGGCTTCCGGCCACTCCTCCGTGACACAAGCTGGTACAGCCCAGACCACAAGTGACCGAATCTCCACGAGCTTCCTTGGAACGGCTGCATCCAGCACCAGGATCGGTGTCGAACCGTCTGCGATTGGCACTGGCAGCAACAGTCAACTTCGGCCAACACCCTTGGGCACCGGACGCCCTGCGCCTTCGCTATCGACTGTAGCCACGGTATTATCTGGACAGGCTACGACAGAACGCATCATGGCGGACAGCAGCATATCATCAACGATGACCTTGGCTCCGGTCTTGCCGAGCGGGCAGCAACCGACAGGCGTAGTGCTGAAGTCCAGCGCGAGCTCTTTTTCGAATGAGCTACTGGGCTTGGTTACTAGTGTCTCCTCATATGAACAGCGTCCTAAGGCGACTCAGCAGTCGGAAATTGGCCCCCTGTTGAAGGCTATACGTAAAGCAGAGCACGATGGTGAGGACTTCCTTGATGATCTGGACGACGGCGGATCCCATGGTGGCGGCTGCTTTACATCCATCTTCAGCGCTCTCTCGTGTGCGGTCGAGGATCTAGAAGACTCGGGAGACAAGATCAAGGATGCGACAGAGGATGCGGTCAAAAACCTGCTGGACGAGTTGACCAAGCTTGCCGATACCATAGCGAACAATGCAGACGATCAGAAGAAGTCGGAGTCAACAAGCACCGCTTCAAGCTCGACTTCGAGCTGCACTGAGTCGTCGACAGCCCACGAAGTTGAAGTAACCTGTTCGCCAACTTATTCCGCTTCGTCACTGATCACCACTTGCAAGTCGCACACCGTAACT
The DNA here is from genome assembly GCA_022814695.1 of Neocatenulostroma microsporum. NCBI lineage: Eukaryota > Fungi > Ascomycota > Dothideomycetes > Mycosphaerellales > Teratosphaeriaceae > Neocatenulostroma > Neocatenulostroma microsporum. The sequence continues at coordinate 11,951 of JAKLLW010000514.1, forward strand.
AAGACCGGTTGTGACGTTACGGCGTCAACTTCGGCTACCACTGTAAGCTGCACAGAGTCGACGACAGCTCACGAGGTCGAAGTGACCTGCTCGCCGACATACTCCGCTTCTTCGATTGTCACTACCTGCCAGTCATATACTGTAACTAGGACCGGTTGCGGTGTGACCGGGTCAACTTCGGCCACGACGATCAGCGGCTCGAGCACTCCGACCACTGCCGCCGCTCCAACGATGCATGTCTACCCGGAGTGGCAAGGCGATCCAGTCGAACAGAAGGAGGTCTCTGCGATGCTGCATTCTATGTTCCGCTCGGAGAGTCTCCTGCCGAAGATCAACTCCACCCTGCCTACAGGCACCGCATTCCGCAGTGGACAATCTGGTAGCGTCTCGACGACACTCTCAACGCTCAGCACCGCCACATCGACCACGGCTAATGCTGTAATAACAGCTCCTCCCGTCACTGACGGACCCTGCAGCATGCTGAGGTAAGTGCTGCATTCGAAACTGCTCGTATCGCATCGACTGACATCCAACAGCTTAACCATCACCAGAAGCCCTTCCACCGTCGAGACGTACTGCGTGTGTACAGACGGCGATGGAGAGAGCCTTACCACATTGGCAGGCTCGGCAGGCTCCACAGTGGGATGTGCATTTCCAACAGGAACAACAACCTCGTTCTTCCCCATGACGACCGTGGCAGCGCCGTCCGCAAGCCCAGCCGTAACATCGATGGCGTCCATCGACATCGCGCTCTGGTCCAACATATGCGAAATTGATTTCTGCGATCCTGACCAGACCGTTCCACCAGGCTACTGGGCCGTTTTCGACATGCAAGGCCAGCCTTTCGACTCCGTTCACGTCTGTCCTGGCGCTGCGAGCGCTACCCACGAGATCGCATCGCTGGTACCAAGTCCAAGCGTCGCACCGCCAGCTTTGAGCGCTGTAAAGGACGTACCCCACCCCACCGGTCAAGCGACGTACATGATCGATGACTCCGACACCCCAGCCACTTTGGGGAGTTACAAGGAGTGCTCATACATGCCACCGGGCATCGGCTCTGTCCCCTCTTCGGCGGACAACGGAACACTGATATGCGAAGGCTTTCAGCACTCGTGCACAGCCCTACGTAGTCAGTATCCCGCCGGAGAAGTCCTATGTGACAGCAATCCGGGTCACCCAGATGACCTGGCGTCGAAGTTTGGATATTGGCCTGTGTTGTCATGCGTGTATGACGAGGAAGCAGAATGAGACCCTTTTTCGCCGGAAGAGGCCTGGCAGCGATGTGGCCGACAGAGAAAGCGGCGAGTTGAGAAGCCACCCATACGAGCATTAGCAACCCTGCTTCTTCGCGATTGTAGCGTGACTAAGCGTATATCTCTCGAGCCAAGCTTTACGGATACCAACTGGTGCTGCTTTGCTTCCTTAAAAGCATCACACTCGACTCATCGAGACTGCCACCCATACTCCACTCTACCAGCGCCCTTCGCGGACGCACAACCAAGCTTGCAAGAGTCCTGGAGGTGGACGAAGTCGACGAAGCGGTGAATCGGCATCCCTGAAGCACGCTTTGCCCAACGAAGTCCGCTAGCCACTGAGCTGCGTTACTTTCCCCAAAGCTTTACAAGTCGAGGATCCCCGCTGCCGTTGTCGTTAACATATGGCGTTATTTGACTACGGCACTTGCGACATCGGTAGCCAGTGCAGGATCTTCACTGCGCTGCTTCTTCGATGCCAGTAGCTTTGGATCTTGAGAGGTGCGTTTGAGATCATTCGAAGGCGTAGATGCTACTTGAAGCATTGCGGCTTCGTCCGCAGAGTTCAAGCCAAACTCATCATCTTCCTGCGTGTTCTCAACTTGGGCCCTCGCGATCGTTTCAGGCATGGTCGTCGGCTTAGGCGCTGTCGTCGGTTTTGCAGCCATCCCTGTCGTCTTTGCAGGTCCATATATAGCAGTATGAAGCTTCGACCTCGGTGCGGATGTCCTTTTCGAAGCGGCAGCTTTCGTCTTCAACGCTCCAGATTTAGCAGTAGACGCCTTCTTCACTCTGTATACAGGAGGGCCGCGGAATGCCTGCATCCCCTCATCGCAGTCCTTCTCGAGCACCTCGACCTGTCGGCCCACGGCTGCTAAGCAGGCTAAAAGTGGTCTTGTGTTTTCCGGCCAGTAACCCTGTTCCTGCATGTACTTGATGCGAGACTGGAGTTCCCAGAGCTGTTCTAAGGCTTGGTCCATTATTGCTGGCGTCTGCGGTCGAGGCGTTGTTGTCGACGTAGACTGCCGTTTAGTGACGGTGGAGAATGCGCGCAAGGGCAAGTCGATGGCTGAGAAGTTGTACAGATCCCCCTGTGTGATCCTCAGGGAAACGGAAACGCGTCTGACACGCGAAGTCATTCCCCTTCGCGGCGCGGGGCTGGCGGAGCTTGCCGTCCCGTCTTATCTTATCGGTCAGGCACGCCGCCGCCCAACTTTTGCTCATGTTGTGAGTCGAAGTATGACAAACATGCGGACTGCTTTCTAGAGGAATTGTTGGAGTCGCAGACAACTTCCTAACCCTCCGATCTCCTCAGACGCAACGCGAGCATCTGTTCCAACCCTCTACTACTGAGGCAATACACACCACCCACTGCGAAGCCCCCCACCACCCACCGCCCACGATGGGCTCAATCAACTTCCCAGCGGAAGAAGAGAAGGTGCTCCAAACATGGACCGACATCGACGCCTTCCACCGCCAACTCGAGCTCTCCAAAGATCTCCCACCCTACGTCTTCTACGACGGCCCACCCTTCGCAACAGGAACACCCCACTATGGCCACCTCCTCGCATCGACAATCAAAGACATCATCCCCCGCTACTGGTCTATGCGCGGCCGCTACGTCGAGCGGAGATTCGGCTGGGACACCCACGGCGTGCCTATCGAGCAGATCATCGATAAACAATTACAGAGCGAACTGGGAGTGCGAGGAAAGGCAGCAGTGGAGAAGATCGGGATCAAGGAGTACAACAGACGATGTCGCGAAGTCGTCCTCACCTACGCCAACGAATGGCGGAAAGTCATCGGCCGCGTCGGTCGATGGATAGACTTCGACCGGGACTACAAGACCATGGACCCCAGTTTCATGGAGACGTGCTGGTGGGTGTTTGCGCAGTTGTATAAGAAGGGCTTGGTGTATCATGGGGCGAGGGTGCTGCCTTACTCGACAGCGCTGAATACGCCGTTGAGTAAGAGTGAGGCGCAGGAGGAGTACAAGGATGTGCAGGATCCGGCTGTTACGGTTAGTTTTCCTCTGCTACCGGTGGAGGAGCAGCCGGAGAGGGTACGGGGAACTGTGCAGAAGGCGTTGGATGTTGCGGAAGGGAAGAGTGTCAATTTTGTGGCGTGGACGACTACGCCTTGGACTCTCCCGAGCAATGTCGCACTCTGCGCCCACCCGGATTATGAATACCTCCTCGTCCTCGACAACGAGACGAACAACGTCTACATCATGCTCGAAGCCGGTCTCAAGATCCTCTACAAAGACCCCAAGAAAGCCAAAGACAAGTTCCGTCTGCTACCACTGAAGCTGAAAGGTTCTGACTTAGCGAACATTCGGTATCAGCCGCTCTTCACCTACTTCCACTCCCAGTTCAAAGACATAGGCTTCAAAGTCCTCCTCGACACCTACGTAAAACAAGACGAAGGTGTAGGTATCGTCCATCAATCCCCGGCGTTCGGAGAAGACGATTACAACATCTCCTGGCGGGAAGGCGTCATCACCGCCGAGCGGCCTCCACCGAACCCTCTCAATGCTGGTGGCGAGTACACGAACGAGGTTCCGGATTTCGAGGGACAGCACGTGAAAGCTGCGGATAAGAATATCATCAAGCACCTCGAAGGTCTCGGGAGGATGGTAAGGAAGAGCCAGATTACGCATAGGTATCCGCATTGTCCCCGCAGCAAAACGCCTCTCATTCAACGAGCGGTACCCTCCTGGTTCATTTCGGTCGAGAAGTCGGTACCTGATCTGCTTGCCAATCTGGAAAAGACGCATTGGGTGCCCTCTATGGTTAAGACGGGGAGGTTCCATCAATGGCTTGCGGCGGCGAAGGACTGGAATGTGAGCAGGAACCGGTATTGGGGAACTCCTCTTCCTCTGTGGGTAAGCGAGGATATGAAGGAGGTGGTGTGTATCTCCTCCGTTGCTGAGCTCAAAAAACTCAGTGGCTATGAAGGCGAGATCAAGGATCTGCATCGGGATAGTGTGGATCATATCACTATCCCATCACAGCAAGGGAAGGGTACGTTGAAGAGGGTAGAGGAGGTCTTCGACTGCTGGTTCGAATCGGGGAGTATGCCTTATGCGTCTTCGCACTACCCGTTCGATTATCCTGGTTTCGACGCCTCATCTCCGGACTCTGGTCTTTCGAAAACAGATGGTCCAGGCAAAGAGCTGTTCAGCAAGTTCCCAGGAGATTTCATCGCAGAAGGCCTCGACCAAACTCGCGGCTGGTTCTACACTCTCTCCGTCCTCGGCACGCATCTTTTCAACACTTTTCCTTACAAGAACTGCGTGGTCAATGGGATTGTGCTGGCGGAGGATGGGAAGAAGATGAGTAAATCTCTTAAGAACTTCCCGGATCCGATGCTCGTTGTCGATAGGTATGGAGCGGATGCTCTACGGCTGTATTTGATTGATTCTCCCGTCGTGCGGGGAGAACCGCTTAGGTTCTCGGAGTTGGGGGTGAAGCAGATTGTCTCTGGTGTGCTGCTGCCGCTGTGGAATTCTTATAATTTCTTTGCGCAACAAGCCGCGCTCCTCCAGAAGAACACCGGGAGAGAGTTTGTCTTTGAGCCGGATATGCAAAAGGGGAATGAGAATGTTATGGATCGATGGGTCTTGGCTGCTACGCAGAGTTTGTTGGAGTATGTTAATAAGGAGATGGAGGCGTACAGGCTGTATACTGTGGTGCCGCGATTGTTGAAGATGGTGGATGATGTTACGAATTGGTACATCAGGTTCAACAGGAACAGATTAAAAGGACAATCATCGGGCTCTGGACCTGCACCCTCTTCCGGCGGAGCCAGCAAAGCCACGACCAACGGCGATACGGATGGTGATGTAGAGGAAGAGGGCCGGGATACCCTCCATGCGCTGAATACGCTGTTCGAGGTGCTGTATACCCTTGTCCGCGCCCTCGCTCCTTTTACGCCGTTCTTGAGCGATAACATCTTTTTGCGGTTGGCGCCGCACCTTCCGGCATCCATCACTGAGGGGAAAGATGTGAGGAGTGTCCACTTCTTGCCGTTCCCGACTGTGCGGTCCGAGTTGTTTGATCCGGTTGTTGAGAGGAGGGTGAGTAGGATGCAGAAAGTCATCGAGCTCGGCCGTTTATGCCGGGATCGGAGGACGCTGTCACTGAAGACTCCGCTTAAGACTCTGGTCGTTTTGCACGGCGAGCAAGAATGGCTGGACGATGTCAGGACGCTTGAGAGGTATATCACTGAAGAATTGAATGTCCGAGATCTGGTCCTCACGAGCGAAGAGGAAAGGTATGGGGTGGAGTACTCCGTTCAAGCGGATGTGAAGAATTTGGGGCAGAAGTTTAAGAAGGACGCTGCGAAGATTAAGGCGGCTTTACCTAAACTGAGTGCGGCGGAAATCCAGGGGTTCTTATCGACGGGCAAAATTACGGTGGAAGGCAAAGAGTTGGGGCAAGAGGATCTGAGGGTGAAGAAGGAGTTGAAGCAGAGCCCGGAGACGAAGAATTTGGAGGCTGCTGTGGATGGGGAGGTTATGGTGTTGTTGGATGCTTTTGAGTATCCGGAGTTGGCGCAGGAGGGGCTGGCGAGGGAGGTGCTGAACAGAGTCCAACGGCTTCGCAAGAGAGCGGGACTGGTGCCTACGGACGATGTGAGGCTTTTGTACACCATTTTGCCTCCAGCAGCAGCGAACGGGTCTGCGGCCGATGGTGTAGTGGACGGTGCAGCTGAAGGAGAGAAAGCGGCGAGTAGTGAGGTCAGCCGGCTGGAGCAGGAGAGGGTTGTGGAGGAGATGTTTGAGGCGCAGAAGGGTACGTTTGCCAAGGCTGCTAGTAGAGGTGTAGAGCGAGCGCAAGGAGAGGGTGGTGGGAAGCAGGGTGAGGCTGTGGCGGAAGAGGAGACGGAGGTCAAGGATGTTAGGTTGTTGTTGAGGTTGCTGAAAGTTTGAGAGTTATCTCTCGGTGGGTAGTTGTGTATGCGCATACCCGCACAGGGCGCGAAGGGTACTATGACGTACCATCAACGGTGGGATGAATGAGTGTCTTGTGTGTCCAACTCCGTGACTGATCTCTTGTTTTCGACAACCTTTGAAGTGCTCACTCAGTGCAAAGGAGAGGGTTATAGCAGTACTCGTGTGCGGACTATAGTGGTGAGTGCAGCTCCTCGTGTACAAGGGAAGGAAAAGTGTAGTGCAGTAGCTGACTCTGTGGCAATTGAGAAGTCTCAACGGCCATGCACACGAAACCTCCTTGAGCAGACCTTCTTGGGCTACGTAAGTCTATGTTCAGTTGCCAACCACAGTTGCCAAGAATCGTTATTCAGCATTCCAATGGCTATCAAAATGACTCCCTCAAATGCAAGCCTCCAAGCGTTCCAGCTGGTTGAACCTGCCCTGCGTAGGTAGACTAAACCCGGTCTTCGAGATCCTGACTCCTCGACGGCCTCAACATCCCTTTACGCCGCTCTGATACATCCCAACCATCGTGGTCAGGTCTGAGATCAAGGTGAGGTTCCCCTGAGAAAGGAAAATGGGCTCTTCCACCACAGCCGTGAATGCCGTGCCGTTGGAGTATACGTTGATATCCGGGAACACCGAAATTTGACGCTTCTTGGTCGATGGGAAGCTCAGAGGCAGTAAGTCCTCCGTAGAAGGAACGACGTTGACGGGGAGGCAGATGTAGATGATGAGGGGTTTGGTGACCAATGTGTTCTGCGGGATTACTTTAGCGGGTGTTTGTGAAGGGGAGGCAGGTGGTAGGGATGTATGTACTTCTCGACGGTCGGACTGGGCTTGAAGGTCTTCTTTTGTAGGGTCGTTGGGTCTAGCGAGAGCCGTAATGATGCTTAGGCTCAGTAGAGCGGTGATGTGGTGTGTGAGCTTGCATGGTGAGTTCTAGCGTTGGTTCAGCTATGCCGGGTTAGATATGTAGAAGGCGTTCGTTGCGATCTGAGGGCAGGGTTTGCTTGACGGAAGTCTTGAGGGAGGGCAAGAGAGACGATTGCTGGATATCAAGGCAGGAACATCCATAATTATAGAGTGGAAGACTGGCCTCTAGAAGCCTTGGCCGTAGGATGACCGTCATGGTCAGCTGCGTGAAAACAGGGGCATGTTATTCGCGCACAAAGAACCTGGCGATCTATCCGTTTTGCTGATTAGCGCCTGCGTCATTAGCTGTCTTGACTGCTGAGAGCCTGATCGAGCATGCACATGAGCGGTCCGAAAGTTCGGAGTTATGAGCTCAATGGCTCAACGCTCTTCAAGCCGTGGCGTAGCCCGGACAAAGAATGGACGGGCACTATAGCGTCGCTCCATCAGCCGCTATCCGCTTTTCGCCATGTAGATGTGAAGACGATGTGTTGTCAACAAAGAGCCCCAGGTAGCAAACGCATGCATGAAAATCACACCGGGGGCAACTGAGCAAGTGCAAAGCCTCATGCAGCTGGTCGGGTGGCGGCATCGGCGAATCCACCTTCGAGGGAGGTCTACCAGTGGATATTTCAGACGATGCGTCGCCCCAAATCAGTGTCTGTTCAGCTCTGCGGAATTTGCGGTCGATCAGCAGATTCAGCCATGGTGACCTTTTGGCTTGAGAGTCGGTGCAGCCAAGTGTAAGATGAGCATTCGGGCCTGCACACTGGCATCCTTTCGTCGCATAAATATCTCTGCCTATCGTTAACTGGCTGATGTTGATGTAGCAAACATCCTTCAAGTACTCGTCAGTCGCCTTGCAATCGCACGTCCAACTTCGATCTGCCCATCACATCACTTCACCAGGGAGCCAACCGGCATTGGTCTCGACAGCCAGAGAACCATGCATCTTCATCTCGTAACTTCCGCGATCGTTTTACTCGCCATCATCCCTTTCGCCTTTGCTCGGGGCGGTCGAAACTGTGACACGAGCTGCAAAGGCAAGAAAGTCGGCGACCCTTGCAACTATGTATGAGCACACAGCATACCATGAACGAGCGATAAGTCACTGATACTTTCGTTTAGAGCTACAGTCCACGGGACTGCACGCCGGGCAAGTGTACTGGGCTACTTCGCCAAGAGTACTGTGCGCCGCCTCCGCCGCCGGTGCCGTCTGGGCTGTGAGGGTTAGACGAGATGGGAAGGCGTGAGAGGCGTGAGAGGCGTGAGAGGCATGGAAGGCGGTGGTTTGTTGAACCATGTGTACCCTGATTCCAGATTGAGCTGTGTGGACTACGGAAGTCTGTCCCGGGATGGGTAGGAATCTTACAAGTAGGAAAGTATACCGCGATGATGTGGCTTTGCTCTCCTCGAATTTCATGCCGCCGATTCCACATACTGGTGTAGACTACAGCGGCGTCAGCGACTCTCCGTAAGTCCGGGAAACCCTACATTGCAGCATGTCCTGAACATCTCACCCTGTCGTCTGCGTATCTTCAGCGCTCACAGTCATCAATCCGCTGCCGCCGCCTACAGCAGCTTCAGTGATCCTCATTCGGACGGAGATGCTTCATTTTAGCCGCAAGCGGCAAGCATCGTATGTCCTACCGTTCTATCCAAGCGGAAGGATCAATCATTCATCTCCTCATTTTCTGCTTTTTCTGCAGCCAAGGTCAGTATACTGGGAGGCGATACCATGGCGCAGCACTTACTCTTCTTCGGCGGGGAGCCGCCAGCTGGCACGTCAACAGCACAGCAGGCTCTCCCCCGAAATTGAGTTCCCAGGCATTGGCCTCGAGCATGTCCTCTTCTACCATCTTCAGCGTTTGCTTGAGCCCGCCATACTTCTTCACTGCGTCACATATCAGCATTTGTGCCCTCAGCTTCCTTGCGCTTTCCGAGACGCACCATTCTCCTTTTGCGCCTGGTACAAATCCTCGACAGCTCCCATATACTCCTCCAGTAGCGCTAGCATGAACTTCGACTCGTCTATTGCATTGTTGAAAAGCCGGTTGACTACTCGACATGCGTACATGTCGCGGCCGGAGACGTTGAGCATGATCTCCTCGAATAGCTCTTGTATGCCAAAGACTCTGGCTGCAGCAGTGTTGGCGGCCATTGTGTTTGCCGTAAGCTGTGTACTTGACACTATGTCAAAGTGGAAATATATGGTAGAGTGCAATTTTGCCGGAAGTCTTGGCAGGTGGCGCGGCTTTGCGCCAGGAAGCTTTGCGCTTCGTGTATGGTTTAGAAACACCCAAACAGCTCATATCGTGGTCCTTCGATACACAGCAAGAGAAGTGCGCGCAATGAGACACCACGTAGCAGGCCCCTAGCGTGAGATCGCTTTCATACGAATTGGCAGGCTCCAGCATTCCAGGGGCTCCACAGCCTGGATACGCCTGCGCTAAAGACACTAACGTGCTTTCGTGGGTGCCTCTCGATATCCAGCCCAATGGAAGGTCCAGTCTAACGAGCTCCTGCAGTGCTTGTCGCGGGTCATGCTCTGAGTTTTTCTCAGCGCCAACAGAATCAAAGGCTCGAAGAAAGCTATGATTGCCAAAGTGGTAAATAGTCATGAAGGTTTCTTACACCCGGGCATGTCATGATGAGCGTACTACCTATCTGCGGCAGGACTTTGCGGGATATAGGAACAAGATCATCTGCGCTCGAGCCGGATAGGTAAGTGTGAAAGAGATCGAGCTGAGTAGAGTATGGGTGGACACTTATCTGTTCGATACAATACCATCGATGCTGTAGTCGGATGCAGCAGCGCCTTCTTCCGAGCGTGGAGTCAAGAATCCAACGCTAGCTGCACTGCGATCTTGAATGTGAGTTTCGGTGTGGCTTAAAGAGCTCCCAAGAACTCCTGGTACTCGCCTTGTCACTGGCCACACCGAGATCGGATTGCATGTAGTCAGCGGCTGACTGCGTCTATGGCCGTGTAATGCCGCATTCCCCATGGATGCTCCAGAGGATTGAGCCAAACAGGTGAAGTTCCCAACAACCAAGGCAACAAGTACAGAACGAAAGGCGAATAAGCACATAAGTTTCTGACACCTGCCGAGCCAGTGATGCCCCCTCAGCCCAGGACAACTGAGCTTGAGCCATAGCCATAGTCGTGGAGGCAAAGCGATCTGCCAGCTACATGTGGGCCACGGTTGACTTCAAGTACTCTCGGATGGCACATGTGCTGCTGCGTACACTGCACATGAGCCGGCTCCGAGTTGTCGACCCGCGCATTTTCCCTGATCATGCTTGTCCTTGTGACCCGTCTCGCAACTCCCGGAAGCTCTGATGGCTGTCTGATCGCGCATGTCGATCGAGCCCAATGCCCGATTTGTATGCCTGGAGTTGAACTATGGATAGCTGACCACTCTCCGGCTCCCGATCTCCTTCCTTTCTCGTACTCCGCAGCTACTGTCTACATGTGACGCCTTGTGGTGCGTCTATTAAGCCACGTCGAGTGCTGGCTGACGAATGTGTCTCGACCGGTGTTTGAGGCACTTATCAGGCCGCCGAGTCCTTTCTCGAGGCACTGTGTGACATCCAGAATCCATGTCGATGCAGCCCTCATGATTCCAATGAAATAGCCCTGGTTGGCATTTCTTGCTGATGGTGAAAGGAAAGAGTCCACCTGCGAGAGTTTGACTTGGAAAAGGCACGCGCGAATGGAACCATTCCCGCGCTTGGCATGGGGCCAACACAATTCGAGACTCCCCTGCTCGCCCTGTTCTGCAACAACAACAACACGCACCGGGACCGCCCCAGTGACGCTGAATGAATCCCATACTAACGGGCGATATCTGTCGCATTCCCAACATAGCTTGAAGTCCTACGGGGATGATTGGGCTGAATTTGGACGGCCGTGACACCGAAGCCGTGTCAGCAACACCCATGCACGTCCTACCGATCAACCATGCCACGTTGGGACTGACTGCGGTCTGCCTGGCATTACAAGATTCTTCTAGCCGGCAATAGGAGGTAGAAATGAATCCAACACACTACGACATCCATGGAGCGATGTACGATGAACGGCCCTACTAGGGACAGAAACTCTCCTGTCCTATATGTTGCCAGCCACAAAGCTGGACATCGAGTACTCAACATGAGATCAAGACTCAACAGATGACGCTCAAGCCCAGATTGTATCCAGCCGCAGATGGCCGACAGACTCTACATACTCACAGTATCATATCGTCTCCGACACCCGGCGCGATCCTGTTCTCTTTCAACATTCTTTCGAGATCCTCACACAATGCATCGGAAACGCTGGAAATCGAAATGGTCTCTACGCCAGCGTCCGCAGTCTTCTTCGGCGCCGGCGATGGATCACTGCTTTCGCTCTTGTCTTCCGACCCATCGCTTGTGATGCTCTTTGCATCTTTGTCGGCAGCGTCGGCCTCGATCTCTTCTGCCGTTTTGGCACCCTCGGCTTTCTCACTCTCTGTCGACTCAAGCTCAGATGGCTTGTCGAGCTCGATCTGCCGAATGAGGAGTGACAGAAGCCCAGCAGCAAGCGCAAAGCCTGTCAGTGTCCACCAAATCGCATGGAGACTCTGGTCGAAAGCGGCAAGGAGCTCGACTCTTTCCAGCGAGCTGTCTTGCAAACTCTTGACCAGCAAGCCCAGGCCTGCTGCATCTTCAGCGAGCGTTGTCGCCTGCTGTCGAAGGATAGCAGTTGTGGCTCGACTGAGCTGCCGCTTGAGCACGTTCTGGAAGACCGCATCTCCGACTACGATGCCGAGAGCTTGGCCGATGGCGCGAAAGAAGGGTGTCAGGCCGGAGGCAATTGCCATGTGCTCGCTGGACGTTGCAGCTTGGGTAGCGATAGACTGGGATGCGAAGAGCGCACCGAGCCCGAGGCCAGAGATCGCATTGATGACGATCCACTGCGGTATGGTGGTGTCTGATGTCAGCAGAACGAGGAGCCCGCAGCCGAGAGACAGAACGATCCAGCCAATCCAGATGGTGAGCCTGTACCGGCCGGACCTCGAGATCAATGCGCCGGTGATAGCTGTGGTTGGGCCTGAGAGCAAGCATTGTGGTAGCAAAGCCAGACCCGAGACCAGTGGTGAGTAGCCCTTGGAGACTTGATAGTACAAAGGCAGGTAGTACAGCATGCCGAACTGTATCACGCCAAGTACGAACGTGCCTGCGAAGGCAGCGAGGGCGGTGCGGTTGCTCAAGATGACCAGGGGTAGCATTGGTGCTGATGGCACAAGATGCTCGTATGCTGTCCAGCCAAGGAGGCCAATGGCGCCGAGGATGAGAGGTGTCAGGGTCTGCCAGGACGACCAGGCGTACATTGAGCCTCCCTGTCTCGGCATCAGCATCGACTCCCAAGCACCCTCGTCAGAAGCCCGCTTACCCATGAGATAGCTACCAACACGCTTGTCAGCGAGCCCACGAACAGAGCAGACCCTATCCAGTCGACGTTCTTCAAGGCCTTCGCAGGATGCAAGCTTCTGTATGGGCTGTGTAAGAAGGACGTTATGAGTACAAGGCCGACTCCCGCGAACGGCAGGCACATCCAGAAGATCCATCTCTGCGCACATTGTCAGCAGCGGCCCGACACATGGGGCTCAAGATCACTGACCCAAGACACGTTGCCGGTAAACCCTCCACCAGCTATGGGCCCGCAGACTGTTCCAACAAGCCAGACGAGGCTGATGACGGCCATATCCTTTGCTCGCTCCCGCAGCGAGAGCAGATCGGCCATTACGACGTAGGTCATCGTGAGCATTCCGCCTCCGCCGGCACCTTGGATCGTGCGACCAGCGAGCATTGCGGCGATGTTCCTAGCTATACCGCATACGATTGTGCCGACAGAGAATAGCACCAGCGCGAAGATGATGATGGGCTTCCGTCCGAATGCATTGGAGAAGGCAGCAAAGACTGGTTGGAAGACTGCGGAGCTGAGCACAAAGCTTGTGCCAGACCAGTACGCCTGTACGCTGGTGGCTCGCAAAGATGCGGCAATAGTCTGGGCACTGTCAGCTACCAAGTTCGCTCCTTAGATTACCCTTCCTGACCGTCCGTACCGGTATAGAGACGCTCAGAGCCGTGGCGTCCAAGGATGCAATGATGCTCAAGAAGCAGAGGCCTACGAAGGACCACACTATCGATTCCTTTGAGGGTGCCATGGTGATCTTCGTCGAAGCAAGATAATGGCCGTCAGGTATGCTTGAGTGTGAACGGTCACTGACTGGAGAAGGAAGAAAGAAAGAAGTGAAACCTGTGCAGTCAAATCGTGGGGATGCGTTGTACATCATCTGCAAAGGACACTTGAAATAGGCTTACAGCGGACAACATATGCCAGACACGCACGATCGAAACGCTCATGATCGAAAGAAGGTACGGCACAGTCGTTGCTCACGGAGACGCCGGTATGGTGGAGCATCTGTCCCATCTGCCTCGAGCACAACGAGTGTTGGTATCTGAATTGGCTCGCATGGCTCTACTGTAGCTTAGACTTGGTTCTTGCTTTAGTCCTGATTGGAACCCTGATACCCGGGACGGCACTTCGCCTGATACTCTCTGGCCGATAGACCGCGAGAGACTGAGATTGGGTGTCAGCATTCCGACAAGCAGGGCCGACGGGAAGTTGGCTTCCAAGCGCTGTGTCTTTGCAGGCTGCAGTCGACGCCATGCAGCTGTTCGAGCGTGTCTCGGATTGACCGACACATCCAACAGCCTGTGCACCCGGAGACGCCTGTGATTGATGCCTTCTTTGCAGGAAGAGGTCGCAGTTTGATAGCTGCAGCATCTTGTAGTCGCGCGGCACAGCAGCAAGCGTATCGGCCCGGGTACCGGCGCCAACCTGCATGAACATGTACTTCATCCTGCAAGTACTTTTGATCTTCTTTTGGGACTTCCTGGCCTCTCAGTGGCTGCAGATATGCTATTTGCTCGCTCGGGAGTCGATTGTTTGCAGCTAGTGCTGTGCTTCGCTCTGGCCGCACCTAGCCTCATAAACGCGGCTCCTGGATGGCCCTTCACCGGCAATCCAACATACTACACCCCGATCCTCGTTGGGCACGACCTCAAAGATGATACGAGCTCACAGCTCTCCCTGCGATACGATGCGACCGGCTCGACGATTGATCGGCACAGGTTATGCCCGACGCGGATCGGTTGGCCGAATGCCACTACCGCGTCAAGCCGTACCAACATCGGGTTCTAGGTCAGGCAGCACACCATGACCGTATATGGTTACACATGTCCCTGGGTCTCATGCAGGTCCGGCTCTTGGGCTGGCAGTAAGGCTGTGCCTGTACGGCACCATCAGATGTTGACGGAACTTCAATCCAACTGCAAAGCTTGCCCGGATCGCAACTGGTCGACATCGCATTCGAGCGAGCCTATCAAGGTATGCGGTCAATGTTGCCAACAAGGCACCAAGCGACATTACTGAAGCATACCCACCATCGGCTTGCTTAAATCGAGCATCCCAATGGTCTAGTATGATGAGCGCCCATCTCGTGAGCTCACATTGGGCCATTGCGTCGACTGCCAACAACAAGCTTAAGCATGCCTTGCAGAGAGCCTGTCCGAAGTTCCGTGGTAAGAGAGAAAGTTGGGACCGGCCAATGGTCATCTATCGGCCGAACTCAGTCTCTTCGAGCCAGTGATGCGCTGCACGGACGACTTTACAAGGACTCAAAGTGGTCCAACATCCTCACATGCCGGGTACAGATTGGCTGCCGCGCACAGTACCTCCTCGAGGCCAGCTTTCACTGTGTCTCTCCGCCTCGCGCTAAGCAATATCTTACCAGGTCCGCGCCCGCAGGTACATAGCCTTTTCTGCGCCGGCAGAGGATGGTCCACGAATATGTGACAGCTGTCGCAGCGCCTCCTCCCGCAGAGACACGGTGCCGCACGAGCAACCACATGGAGCCGTCAACTGCTTGTGCCATCGAATCTAGTCCGCCCATCGACTGCATTTACACAGCCACCAACACGGACTATTGCGAGCGGTCTTGCCATAGATCTCGCACTCGCCGGCGACGCTGATGCTAGCACGGGGTCTTGCGCATCTCGGACTCTGTCATGCAGCAGTAGAGCATATTCTGGGGTCTAGCTGGGTCTATCAACGTATGCTTCTTTCCTGTGAGAGCGAGGCGGGCCTTATCTCTCGCACGGATAGGGAAATCCCTCCTGCACACAGTATGTTGGATTCCACTTTGTCACTACGAGGCCTCCCGGATCCGCTGCTATCGCCGGAAGGCCTTTGCAATTTGGTGTTGCCATGCGGCGCATGTTGGCACTCCGTCCAAAGTCTGCATATGCTCTGCTACCACCACAATGTAAGTCTATAAAGCTCCCATGATTTCTTCGCTATAGTCTTTCTCCGCCTTCACACTCGTAGCATCTCGTCTCGTGCGTCTGGCCTACAATGATCTCGAACTCCGATATATCCAATGCTTCCTGGACTCAAGAACTTGCAACATATGTACCCGCTACCTGGAGAAGCTTTGCCACTGCCGACTACTTCTTGTCTCCCTCAGCCACAGCGCACAGCGATGTTGCTGGCACCCACGCCGGATCGATTATCGCAGGAAACGCATACACCGAGCATGTGAAGTCCTTTACGCCTTGGCTCCGCCTGCCAGCCAAGGCGGCTATGCACTGTCGCTACATCACGGCACTGACGAGCCATGTGAAGGCTTTCGGCGAAGATATAAGGACGCTGCCTCGAGTACCTGGGGCCCTACATGAAGCTCATTGGCTTTACAACATTTACAACATGATCGGGCAGCTATACAGCAAATTTACACTTACATTCGCCGACTTTATCGGTTTTCTGGGCCTCTTCTGGATTCTGTTCTTAGGACTTCGCTTCATCCAGTGCATCGTACGAAATCTCCACTACCACCGTCTCGAGCGAGTGAGCGGTTGTGCCCCTTCGCCCTCTCTACCAAGGCCTCTGTTCAGCAAGCTGAGACACAAAGTCCAGCTGATTACCTACCAGGGTGGTGACTTACTCGATGGACTGTTTGCGGCTAAGTATCAGAGGTATGGCAGTACCCATGCTCTACACGACCGGCTCGGGACACCTAAGGTGATCCATACCATCGACCCTGCGAACCTCAACGCTATCCTTAGCACATCCTGGAACGACTGGCGGCCTGCCAAATCTAGGACGAACACTTTGAAGCCATTGGCGCAGGATGGTTTGCTGCTTACGGAAGGCGAGGTTTGGCACAAGAAGCGTAAGCTTGTCCAAAGGCATATCGGCAACAAGAGGGTAAAAGACGCCGTCAAAGACGAAGAGCACGTCCAGATGCTGTTCACCGCCATCGGCTCTCCAGGCAACGACGGCTGGACCAAGACTGTTGACCTCCTTGACCTGTTCCACAGGTTCGCCCTGGACACCTCCACTTCGTACCTTCTTGGCACAAGTGCGAACTCTCAGGGTACCGGTATCTGGGACGCGGCGAGGAAAGCCGTGATGGAACAGTACAGTCTAGTTCCCGCTAAGCGGTCCTCGGGCATGACCTATAACGAAGCCTACGAGATCATCAGAGAGTATCTCTCAAGCCGATCAAAGCTCGGCTCCCTCTACTGGCTGGCGGATGGCCCCACCTATCGCCGTGCCTGCCGAACGCTGAACAAGTTTGCGGACGATTTGATCGCAAATGCCATCGCACGCTCGACTTCGAAGAAACGTGGAGAGAGTTGTGATGGCCGCTACGGGCTCCTCGATGCCCTTGTTCAAGACGTGGGAGACCCAGTCGAGATCCGCAACATCGTAAGCAAGTTGTTGGGGATGAGAATGGTATATCGACTAACATTGGCCAGGTCCTTGATCTTTTCATAGCCGGGCAGAACATGACCGGCACGATGGCAGCCTGGCTCTTCGCACAGTTGGATCGCCATCCGGAGATCTACCGCCGTGTGCGAGAAGAGATCACCGACATGTTCGGCACCGAGCAGCATCCACGAGCTCCTATCACCTGGGACAACATGCGAGCGTGCACTGACATGCAACACGTCATCTTGGAGACGCTCCGCATGTACCCGCTACTGGCCAACGTAGGCCGGAATGCGAAGTGCGACACGGTGCTTCCCAGAGGCGGAGGCGTTGATGGCTCGCAACCTATCGCTGTGCCCAAAGGTACTGCGGTGACCTGCAATGTCTATCTCATGCATCGCCGAGAGGAGGAATGGGGTTCGGATGCGTCTGAGTTCAAGCCTGACCGATGGGTTGGCAGGAAGATTGGTCCGGAGTTTGCACCTTTTGGAGCGGGACCACGACAATGTGTTGGCCGTGAGTCGCGAAGGCACTACGTCGTCTGATCCTCGCTGACTATCAGTAGAACAACTCACAATGACCGAGCTATCGTACCTCGTGACCCGGGCGATGCAGCACTTCGACGATATCAAGGCACCTGACGGGTACGACAACCTCGAGAAGGGCTACCGTGTCGTCGTCGCCCCCAAGAATGGTGAGTCTGAAGTCGTCAACCAAGTAGTGGACTTCCCGTTGACACTACTTTCCATCTAGGTGTCCACGTTCGTCTGCACAAGGCGTGCTGAAGATTGTATGCGAGTCAGATAGTGCATTGAGACTGTCATCTGGGTCGATTGAGCTCATCTTCCAGACTTGCATATGCCTCGACCATACGGAAGCGTCTCCTCGACGAAGATCGACGCAATAGATAACAGAGTGTACAGGCATAGGATCGAAAGGCGTTGCATCTTTCTTGTTCAGATCTCTTGTAAGGGCTCGCATCATAAAAGAAGTCCTAACGTCTGCGATTGCTGAGATCTGGGTCGGTCAAGCGAACAGATCGCATCACTGATATGGCCTGAAGCAATCTTGTGGCGAGTTTCTTTTTCTTCATCGGTGTTCTGGCCGTTGTTCGAGGCACCTCGAGGTCGTCAATCGATGTTACACCGCGAAGCGAACCAATCACAACGAATACCGGCTGACTCGATCTGATCGAGTAAGAGTTCGGTCGTTTCCCCAGCTCTCTCACCCCACCAACCTCACCTCCGGTAAGCTTTTTCTTATCTTTCGCCTGTACGTTTGGACGCATATGGCGCATGTAACCAGCAGATCGGCGACACCCTACGATCCCACTCGCGAGGATCCGTCATGGAGGCGCTGAGAATTCCTCTTCTACGGTTTGTGCATCGACTTCTTTCGGACCAGACCGATGTCGCATTGTCGCTTTTTTGTACTTATCAGCCTGTGCAACCGCAACTTGCGACTTGGTACTGCATCTCTGTCATCCTCCTTCCTACGCTACATCACGTTCCCTCCGACTGGAAACTAATCTTCAGCATTCTCACCATCTCCCATCATGGCGTCCGCCGACAACAAGACGTACTACGATGAGAAGAATGGCTCCCCTTCCCCCACCTCTTCCGCTGTCGAGCCTGCGGGCGTCGAGACTGGTCAGGTGTCTAAGCTCAAGCGACGCCTACCCGGCTTCAGCCTTGAGGTCCGTCAGGAAGAGAGCAGCTTCGCAGCCACAGCTAGAGCCTCCAATGCCGATTTCGACCCCATCCCTCCCTCAAAGCGCACATGGAATTGGGGTGCTTATGTAGCCTACTGGATGGCCGATGCATGGGCGGTCTCGAACTGGGAAGTCGGTGAGTTCTACGATATGCTCCAGCCGTGGACTTGGAGAAGGCGGTTGTGCTGAGATTGTGTCGCGCAGCTTCTTCTATGATCGCTGTTGGACTTAGCTGGAAGATGGCTATTGGAGCCTGTGTCCTCGGCAACACCATCATGGGTATTGTCATCACTGTCAACGGCAGGATGGGTGCTACAGTAAATGATATCACTTCAACTCGCAGGTTGAACGTAGCTAACCTGGGCCAGCTTCATACTCCGTTCCCTGTCCTCGCCCGTATGCCATTCGGCTACTACTTCAGCTACTTTGTCGTCGTATCCCGCTGTGTCCTCGCCATCGTATGGCTTGGGTGAGTCCTCCGATCGGCCATCGCAAGAGTCTATGAAACTGACTGTTTGCAGCGTTCAAACTACGACTGGCGGCCAATGCATGTCTGTTCTGCTCACAGCAATCTGGCCAAGCT